>JAVIAB010000073.1:114709822-114916231 GCA_032433765.1 Megaustenia siamemsis | reverse complement strand
ATGTGATGATGTCTTTGTTCAAGGGAGATTGTTCTTCTGGAAGCTACAACCGATGTCATGCAATGATATCATTCTCCGCGGGAGATACAAAGCTCTGGTTCTCTTCCCCGCTTGGCGGCTTCATTTATTGTCAATTGATGTTGTAGCGCTTCTTTTGTGCTTTCTTTCCATCTTACTCTAAGTCTGTTTCTTGCTTAAGATACTATGCAATCCATTTTTGACAATAGAAATTTCAAGAGTTTCTTGCTTAAGATACTATGCAATCCATTTTTGACAATAGAAATTTCAAGAGTTTCTTGCTTAAGATACTATGCAATCCATTTTTGACAATAGAAATTTCAAGAGTTTCTTGCTCTCCTCCCTTCTCTTTTAATATAAGCTTTGCATGGTAAGGAATCACACGGTGTTCTCTCTAGACGGCAAAATCAGTTTAATTGTTGTTTCTGTATATACCTAAGTATTGGTTATATACCTACTCTTTCTCTTGTAATATCACTTCTGATATTAAAGAACAAAAATAAATACCGCACAAAAAAGCAGAGGACATGTCACCAAGTTTGAAAATCACTGCATTACACAACATTGCTTCCCCATGTGCGAAGTACACTTTTCCTGACAATGTAACATTGCGACTGGTTTGTTATGTTGAGCGTCATATCCGCAATCAGAAATAAGCGAAAATCCGATCCGCGCAAATTTCAGATTGCAGCTTCATCAATTATCACGCACTTTATCGGACAGGTGATCGCTGAATGGATTCAGCCTCTCCCAATTATCTCCTTCCTATGTTCTCAGTTTGGGCACTTCATTTCTTTCCTGTCCATTCTTTCAATACGGCAACTATTCGGAAACATTCTCTCTCAAATATCGTATGTCTTCGTTACGTGTTGTGATGTTAATGCGGGATTTGTAAATTTAAACATGCTTCTTCTCTCTAAAACAACAAATGATAATATACCCCACAGTTGTTTGTTTTCATTTAAAAGTGGGATTTTTAATTCTAACCATGTTAATTTAGCATCGTTTATTGATGAAGATGCCCTGAGCCTGCCACTTTCCCCTCATTCTTAAAACTGATAATTTACGGAAGAATTAGAAAATATATAGAAAAAACCGGTATGGTTATTAGAACGACGTTTCGGCGCAATAGGCCTTCAGCAGGAACAAACACACAACACACATACACAGATATGTATTTAAGACAAAAAGGATAAATAATTTTTAAAATATACAATAATTTAAAAAAAAAACAATAATAATTGTGAACTATTTTATGGAAGCGGTTTCAATATGTGGCAGCACACACAAAACGTAACACGGTTAAGCTAAAGTCAATATTTATGTTTGAATGATATTTAAGCTGTAAAATGCTCCTAATATAAAGTCACGATTTGCTAGTCGGAGAAAGTCAGGGGAGACAATATTCAGTGTTTACCGCAAACAAAACGTTTTCAATTTCAAGACACAACTTCCGCTAATCACAACTTCCACTAAACACAAATACCGCTAATCACAACTACCGCTAATCACAACCTCCACTAATCACAACTACCGCTAAACACAACTTCTGCTAATCACAACTTCCGCTAATCACAACAACCGCTAATCACAACTACCACTAATCACAACTTCTGCTAATCACAACTTCCGCTAATCACAACTACCACTAATCACAACTTCTGCTAATCACAACCTCCACTAATCACAACTACCGCTAATCACAACTACCACTAATCACAACTTCCGCTAATTACAACTACCGCTAATCACAACTACCGCTAATCACAACTACCGCTAATCACAACTACCACTAATCAAAACTACCACTAATCACAACTACCGCTAATCACAACTACCACTAATCACAACTAACGCTAATCACAACCTCCACTAATCACAACTTCCGCTAATCACAACTTCCGCTAATCACAACTACCGCTAATCACAACTACCGCTAATCACAACTTCCGCTAATCACAACTTCCGCTAATCACAACTACCACTAATCACAACTTCCGCTAATCACAACTTCCGCTAATCACAACTACCGCAATCTTCCTGCGAGGCAGCAGATGATCTTTTCTGTAGGGGGATTCTGCCCTTAGATGGTCGGCCTTCCCAGGTTTACGAGCACCGTCTGCCCGAGTCGCTAGAGGTGACTAACACAGACATGCGACTTGTAATGTGAGGAAACTGCAACAAGGAACGCTTTTCATGCATAGCTTTCAATTGTTCCTGCCGCCTATCCCCAAATACCGGTAAGTCACGTCCTCTTGAAAATGATGATCGTCGTAGCACTAGATGATGTTAGGCCATCGTTGATGACTCCAATTCCGATCATATAGACACACAGTCAGTCGTCAAATTATACCCGTCGCACATCAAACAGCAGACCGTAAGATTTGCGCATGGCCGGTTTAGGGAACCATTACGATGACGTAGCACACAAAAATGTTGCCCAACACTTAATCTCGTTTCATTTATATTTCTGTGTGATTACTCTAGTGTAAGCAGCCAACGACGAACAAAACACGAAGCAAATTCCCCAAAAAGACAAAACGGCTGACGAAGTAGTTTACATTAATGTGTACATGGAAATAACTTGCGTCAAAGAATACCATCAACGGTCATGAACAGCACCAATGTGTGATGTAAAGCGCAGATCAAGTCTAGACGGTGGAAGGTCTCACTCACAACACTTGAGTCGTCAAAAACGGACAGTTGTCGGCCTACGACCTCGCTTTAGCGACACAGATGTATCAAGCATATCATCATTTTGACTTTAACGCAGAAAAGTGCAAAGAAGATCCGAAATTAATCAGACCCTGGGTGCATTTTCTGCAGCGATCGAGAGGACGTGGACTAGATCCGCCATCTTGTAGACGGAAGTGCTTCTAATACCATCGTTCCACCTAGTTCGAGGTAGATCCATGAGTCTGGTATTCTCGCAACGTTTATTGAAGGCTCGTTGTGTTGTATGTTGATCTTTCTGCCTTGTCACGTGGCTAAACCATTTTATCTGTTGTTACTTTAAATATTCTATGGCGGAGGCTATTCCTAGCTCCTCTTAGAGAATATATGTTCTTATCACTTTCAGAATAGATATATATCGATCTTTGCAAGACTTGAGAATACTTTGATGAATTAAAAGAAAGATGTTCTGAAGAAAGGTCAAAGCTAAAGAAAGTTGTGTTGCTAACGTCAGGGAGAAACAATCATGATTTCTGTGGCAATGTAACAAAAGGTGAACATCACAATCCAGTACAATACCTGCTGGTGTTGGTGACCATGTCTTCCATAACTTTCTATTGTTAACTTGCTATCAAGCCCCTCAATTAAAATGCCTAGTATTTTTTTATCTTTCTCCATCTGGTTACATCATTATCATCATCATCATGCACCATACCGATTGGCGTAGGCGATCATGTCCTTCCACAAACTTCTATCTACAGAGCATTTTATCAATTCTGTTGTTGACCGTTTTCCATACCATGACACCAAACTATCTAGTATTTTCTCTCTTTGTCATCCGCGATATCGCTTTCCCTGTATTTTGACAGTTGTAACCAAGTATTTCAACTTTCCTCTTCTCATGATGTGCCTGAAAAATGCTGATTGTTTCTTTTTGATGTTTTTTAGGAGCTCCCTTTTTGTGTTGCCCTCTGAGAATTTCCTCATTAGGTTTTTAGCTCTCCATGAAACTTTCGGCATTTTTCTGAGAAATTCCATCAGTGTTGCCTTTAATCGTCTTTTCATTTGTTTTGTTTATTGTCCATAATTCGTTTCCATATGTCAGAATTGGTTCTAATATAGCACCGATGAACTTTCTTTTACAATTCTATTGACATAGATTTATTACATAAGACGTTTTTCATTTTCTGTAATGCTATTTTGGTTAGAGTTATTCTGCTTTTTGTGTGTGTGTGTATATCTTACATCTGATGTTATTATTGTACCCAAGTATTTGACGCGTTGCATTTATTTCGGATTTGTTCTGTTTATTTTTATGATGCATGATAGTGATGATTTCTTCTTTGATATGACCTTTATTTATGTTTTCTTACTATTCAGTCTGAGAACTTTTTTTGTTGCTTTCTTTTACTACTATCTCTATCATTTCTTATAGTTCATTCTCTGTCTCTGCTATTAAGAATGTGTCATCCGCATATCGCAAATTGTTTATGTTGTGACCGCTGACTTCAATTCCTTTCATATCTACTATTGATCTCATAATATTTTTACTTTAAAGAGAAAATAAATCCGGCGACAGCACACAGCCTTGTCTGACTCCTTGTTTTATATATTTGAACTGTTCTGTTTAGTTGCTAATTCTTATAGCTGCTGTTTATTACATGGCAGCCAAAAATCATGATTGCTTCTTTCTGATGTTGGAGTTTAGCTTTCTTTTTATTTTGACTCCATTAGAACGTTCTCATTACTCTCTTTTTAGCTGTTCGTGGTATTCTCGACATTTTTGCCTGTAAAACCACATTTCTGTGGCCTCCAACTATTTGTCTTGTCCGTTTTTCTATTGTCCAGGATTCACATTCAAATATCAATACTGGCTCCATATAAACATTACAGAACTCATTTTCCTACTTTCATTAACAAAAAAGGATTGGATAATATCTTTTTCATTCTGTAGAATGTCATATTTGTCTGAGTATTGTGCACCTCGCTTCTCTTGTACATCAATCATCTGTGGTTAACATCGTTCATAGGTATTTGAATTCATTGATCTGTTTTAACACCGTCCCCACTTACTTTATATTTGCATTTTTGAGATGTCTTTTTCTGTATTACACCCACAACTTCTGTATATTTGCTATTGATGTTAAGACATTTATTTCTGTTTCCCACAACTTCTATAATTTTGCTGTTGAGGTTAAGGCCTTTATTTGTGTTTCCCACCACTTCTGTATTTTTGCTGTTGAGGTTAAGACCTTTATTTGTGTTTCCATCACTTCTGCATTTTTGCTGTTGAGGTTAAGACATTTATTTCTGTTTCCCATCACGTATTTATATTTTGCTTTTGAGATTAAGGCCTTTATTTGTGTTTCCCACCACTTCTATATTTTTGCTGTTGAGGTTAAGACCTTTATTTGTGTTTCCCATCACTTCTGCATTTTTGCTGTTGAGGTTAAGGCCTCTATTTGTGTTTCCCATAACTTTTTTTTTAAATAAACCACCTTCCGTAACTTAGTCTGCCTCAAAAATGTTAACTCTTACCCTTCCTTATTATTCTTCTAGTTTGGGCTGACTTATCAGACTTAGATTTATAAAAATCGGATTTCGCTAAAGCCAGAGAGCCTTATTGGGAAGCGAAAGGCAAAAGGCTCCAGTGTGAACGTTACTGGGAAGTCAATATTAAAACCGTTTCATCAACAAACCTCAGGTGGTTTATATTATGACCATCCACTGCCATTCCTGGTATCTCCCATTACTTATCTTAGTAAAAACTCACTATACATCTTCCATAAATCTGGTGCTAGTACACGGCCTTGCCTAACAACTTGTCTGATGAGAGACACCTGGGATATATTATGTTACATGAGCGAGATTGGAGAGTCGGAGTGCTAAATGGATATAGAGAGGAACGATAACAGGCAATGTAACTAAATGATTGGGAGGGAAGTCAATAGAATTGATTATAGGCACAGAAGGTTGTGGAGAGACATGATCACCTACGTCAGTGATTTTGACACGCTGTAATGATTCCTTCACGGCGTCTTTTATAATTTGAGATTTTAAAGCGAAAGTTTCAATAGTTGTAACAAAACTTGTGCCCGGTAACAGCTTCAATAGTTGTAACAAAACTAGTGCCCGATAACAGCTTCAATAGTTGTAACAAAACTTGTGCCCGGTAACAGCTTCAATAGTTGTAACAAAACATGTGCTCGGTAACAGCTTCAATAGTTGTAACAAAACTTGTGCTCGGTAACAGCTTCAATAGTTGTAACAAAACTTGTGCTCGGTAACAGCTTCAATAGTTGTAACAAATCTTGTGCTCGGTAACAGCTTCAATAGTTGTAACAAAACTTGTGCTCGGTAACAGCTTCAATAGTTGTAACAAAACTTGTGCTCGGTAACAGCTTCAATAGTTGTAACAAAACTTGTGCTCGGTAACAGCTTCAATAGTTGTAACAAATCTTGTGCTCGGTAACAGCTTCAATAGTTGTAACAAAACTTGTGCTCGGTACAGCTTCAATAGTTGTAACAAAACTAGTGCCCGGTAACAGCTTCAATAGTTGTAACAAAACTTGTGCCCGGTAACAGCTTCAACAGTTGTAACAAAACTAGTGCCCGGTAACAGCTTCAACAGTTGTAACAAAACTTGTGCCTGGTAACAGTTTCAATAGTTGTAACAAAACTTGTGCTCGGTAACAGCTTCAACAGTTGTAACAAAACTTGTGCTCGGTAACAGCTTCAACAGTTGTAACAAAACTTGTGCCTGGTAACAGCTTCAACAGTTGTAACAAAACTTGTGCCTGGTAACAGTTTCAATAGTTGTAACAAAACTTGTGCTCGGTAATAGCTTCAATAGTTGTAACAAAACTAGTGCCCGGTACCAGCTTCAATAGTTGTAACAAAACTTGTGCTCGGTTACAGCTTCAATAGTTGTAACAAAACTTGTGCTCGGTAATAGCTTCAATAGTTGTAACAAAACTAGTGCCCGGTACCAGCTTCAATAGTTGTAACAAAACTTGTGCTCGGTTACAGCTTCAATAGTTGTAACAAAACATGTGCTCGGTAACAGCTTCAATAGTTGTAACAAAACTTTTGCTCGGTAACAGCTTCAATAGTTGTAACAAAACTTGTGCTCGGTAACAGCTTCAATAGTTGTAACAAATCTTGTGCTCGGTAACAGCTTCAATAGTTGTAACAAAACTTGTGCTCGGTACAGCTTCAATAGTTGTAACAAAACTAGTGCCCGGTAACAGCTTCAATAGTTGTAACAAAACTTGTGCTCGGTAACAGCTTCAATAGTTGTAACAAAACTTGTGAAACTGGTAACAGCTTCAATAGTTGTAACAAACCTTGTGAAACTGGTAACAGCTTCAATAGTTGTAACAAAACTTGTGCTCGGTAACAGCTTCAATAGTTGTAACAAAACTTGTGCTCGGTAACAGCTTCAATAGTTGTAACAAAACTTGTGCTCGGTAACAGCTTCAATAGTTGTAACAAAACTTGTGCTCGGTAACAGCTTCAACAGTTGTAACAAAACTTGTGAAACTGGTAACAGCTTCTAGAGGTTCAGTTCAAAAGACGAGTTATCGTAAGAAGAAACCCAGACGGCAACAAAATGTCGTCTACCAAAGTTCATGAAGAAAACAAGGGAAGCAGTTGAAATCTGGCCAACGAGAGACGGATGGCAGTCGAAGTCGGATGCACCGTACTTGCCTGAGCGATACAGCCCAATATTTCACCCAGGCTAACATCATTGAGGAGTATCAGGATTTATGAGTTAAGGGGAAAAAGAGGAGACAGTAGAAAAGAAAGAAATAAATAGAAGAGACGGAAGAATACGGGGATAAAACAGAAGAGGAAGCGGTTGGAGGACAAAAGATGTAAAGAAAGAATAGTAGGTGGAGAAAGAAAAGACGACAAAAAGAAAGAAGTGGTGAAAAACTGAATGTGATGAATAAAGAAAATGAGGATACTGACGAAAGATAAAAAGAAAAAACTGAAGAATACGAGAGAAAAGGTGAATGACCAGAAGTGACAAAGAAAAGCTCGTGCCTTACCATTAAACACAAAAATAAATAAATAAATTCTGGAATCCTTGTTTCGGATTAATAATAAGAATGACATCATCATTTTCCGGACACATAATTGGAAGAGGAAAATTGGAATACTTGGCAACAACTGGCGTACACATGGAGAGAAAGTTCGAGGACGACAAAGAGTGAAAATACTGGTACGATGGTGAAATGGCACGAAAACTGTCAACAAAATAATTGATACGATGCTCTTTGATGTAGAAGTATATGACTACTAACTGTTATGGCACATGCTGATGATTTTTTTTTATATATAGGCGCCTAAAGTTGTCCTAGCCTAGGGGCGTCCGTTACTCTTGCGCCCTCTGTGTTAAAGGTAGACGTCACTGTGGAACAATACGCAAAGGAGAGGGAACATTAAAAGTAGATGATAAATACTGTGATAATTTTGACGAAATATTTTAAAAATAAACCCGGTATAAACCCATTTTCCAAATATTTCAAACGTATCCCCTTTCTTCAACAGAGTCTACGATTACTCTCTGAAGCACGAGCAGTCATGACAATTGTGTGTCTACTTTCCGTCCCCTATGACAGTTTTCTATGATCCATCACAGACGATAGGGTATTTTCCCCACACTTAAATTGTCAATAATTACTCGCATCACCTAGAAGATCACTTCTTCGCCTACTTGTAATCGCTCCATCCATCAATATCCCTGGCTGGTACAAATGATTTCAAGCTCCACTGTTCTCAGATCCATGCATATTTATCATCATTTTCTGTGGGATTGTGAACGCCTGATGGCTGGCTTGAAACACTCTCAGTCCGTCTCGTGTACCGGAAATAAAAGTAAAACTACCGGCGCTTATGAACAAAACCAAATAAGAACACAGGTTGAAGATGTCAATAATGGAACTAAAGAGCAACGCAGAAGTTGTCGTAAATTAAATATGAGAGAGCACCTGACAACAATAAACATGAAATAAAAAAGCTTTAAATTGCCCGAATTAGCTCTTGATAATAACAAGGAGCATGAACATAATCAATATAGTATGTTTGATGTTTCACTTTGAAGGACAACACGACTTAGTGATTCTCGACATTTCGGCTCAATAAGTTTTTTATCCCTGAAATACAAAACACAACAAGCAAATGAATTGCTTGTAACATAATATACTATATTATAAAAATATACAAATATGAATAATAGCTAATGGTGATATAATTAGTGAAAACAAAAGTATTTCTGAATCGATATATGGACGTTGGGAAAATGACGTCAAAATAGTTAGGAAATGACGTTATTTACAACAGCCTTGGTAACTAAAGGGATATCAAAATAGATCAAATAACAGAGATAGTTATAGATATATAGAAAAGATACAACCAAATAAATGTAGAAGGAATATCGTGAGGGAAACGTAAATTCAGTTCTATAGAATAATAGTCTGATGCCTTCTGTGGATATAGGGTAGGATGTGTTTCGTGTTCTGGGGAATGTCCCGAACGGGTTGAATCGAATATGTTTAACATAAGATTCGAGAGACTACCAAAAAAAAATTCTAGCAGGAAATCGCTTTCAGTTTGAAGTGCGTTAATACTTCAAGGATGTGCGTTAATACTTCAAGGATGTGCGTTAATACCTCACGGATATACGTTAATATCGCAAGGATATGCGTTGGTACCTCAAAGATGTGCGTTGGTACCTCAAGGATGTGCGTTGGTACCTCACGGATATACGTTAATATCTCAAGGATGTGCGTTGGTACCTCAAGGATGTGTGTTGGTACCTCAAGGATGTGCGTTGGTACCTCAAAGATGTGCATTAATACCTCAAGGATATGTGTTAATACCTCACGGATATGCGTTAATACCTCGAGGATGTGCGTTAATACCTCAAGGATGTGCGTTGGTACCTCACGCATGTGCTTTGGCACCTCAAGGATGTGCGTTAGTACCTCAAGGATGTGCGTTGGTACCTCAAGAATATGCGTTGGTACCTCAAGGATGTGCATTAATACCTCAAGGATATGCGTTAATACCTCAAGGATATGCGTTAATAACTCAAGGATGTGCGTTTATACCTCAAGGATATGCGTTAATACGTCAGGGATGTGATATTATACCATAAGGATGTATGTTAATACCTCAAGGATGTGCGTTTTCAAGGATGTACGTTAATACCTCAAGGATATGCGTTAATACCTCAAGGATGTGCATTAAAACATCAATGATATGCGTTAATACGCGTTGGTACCTCAAGGATGTGCATTAATACCTCAAGGAAATGCGTTAATACCTCAAGGATGTGCATTAATACCTCAAGGAAATGCGTTAATACCTCACGAAAATGCGTTAATACCTCAATGATGTGCATTAATACCTCAAGTATGTGCGTTAATACCTCAAGGGTGTGCGTTTATATCTCAAGGATGTATGTTAAAACCTCAAGTATGTACGTTTATACCTTAAGGATGTGCTTTTATGCTTCAAGGTTGTGCGTTAATACCTCAAGGATGTGCGTTGGTACCTCAAGGATGTGCGTTGGTACCTCAAGGACGTGCGTTGGTACATCAAGGAAGTGCATTAATACCTCAAGGATATGCGTTAATACCTCACGAATATGCGTTAATACCTCGAGGATGTGCGTTAATACCTCAAGGATGTGCGTTAGTACCTAAAGGATGTGCGTTGGTACCTCAAGGATGTGCGTTGGTACCTCAAGGATATGCGTTAATACCTCATGGATATGCGTTAATACGTCAATGATGTGATTTTATACTTTAAGGATGTATGTTAATACCTCAAAGATGTGCGTTTTCAAGGATGTACGTTAATACCTCAAGGATATGCGTTAATACCTTAAGGAAGTGCGTTTATACATCAAGGATGTACGGTACGACCTCAAGGATGTGCGTTGGTACCTCAAGGATGTGCATTAATACCTCAAGGATATGCGTTAATACGTCACGGATATGCATTAATACCTCAAGGATGTGCGTTAATACCTCACGGATATGCGTTAATACCTCAAGGATGTGCGTTAATACCTCATGTATGTGCGTTTATACCTCAAGGATGTGCGTTTATACCTCAATGATGTGCGTTTATGCCTCAAGGATGTGCGTTTATACCTCAAGGATGTACGTTAATACCTCAAGAATGTACGTTAATACCTTAAGGATGTGCGTTTATACCTCAAGGATGTACGTTAATACCTCAAGGATGTACGTTAATACCTCAAGGATGTGCGTTAATACCTCAAGGATGTACGTTAATACCTCAAGGATGTACGTTAATACCTCAAGAATGTTCGTTTATACCTCTAGGATGTACGTTAATACCTCAAGGATGTACGTTAATACCTCAAGAATGTTCGTTTATACCTCTAGGATGTACGTTAATACCTCAATGATGTGCGTTTATGCCTCAAGGATGTGCGTTAATACCCCAAGGATGTACGTTAATACCTTAAGGACTTACGTTAATACCTAAAGAATATTCGTTAATCTCCATTGTGGAGTAATTGAATCTACTCAGTAATCCAATATCACAAAATATGTGATTAGGCTTCCAGTCAAATCGGAAACAAAAGATTAAAATCAGATTAGATTACCAAATGTGCATATAAAATATGTGATATAGAGCATGCTGTGTGTTTCTATTGAGACAATGAATGCAAAAGCAGTCACTTTTCTACAAACACTAATTGTATATAAGCGAGCTTTCAGAAGTTGATTCTTGACAGGTTTTACTGAGGTATTACGATTTGCGGAGAACTTAGTGGGTGATCGTTGCAGTTGAGCCTATAACAAGATAGAGCCAATAAATTTCTCCAGACTATACAACTTACTAAATAATGTTGTTGCCTCGAATGTTCGTTCAGACGCCGCCATTATTCTCTATTTCGTTTCATAAAACATGTCTCCATGACCTATCATAGTGCATTGTTATTGTTTGGCTTGTTTTTACATTACACCACAAATAGTAAAAGACACGGATATTAAGTTAGGGCACAGGCCTAAGCCACTCTTGTCATACAAAGGCAATTAAAAAAAGGTATAATTGACATAGCGCAATCGATAGGCGGTTGGCTTACCACGGCAACAGCCGGGGTTCGTACCCTGGCGAGGACACCTGGGTTTTACTAATTCCCTAAAAATTAGTAGGAGCCGCGATAGCTCAGTGGTTAGTGAACTGGACTACTACGGACAAGGGGTAGGGTTCGATCCCAACCGACGGCTCCGGGTTCACCCAGCCTTAAATGGGTACCGGATTTTTTCTGGGAAAGTAAAACAGCACGGGCGTAATACCGACCACATTACCCCAAAAATCATGTGCTGAAGGTCTGTAAAATATAGGGTCACTAACACCATATTTCCCTATACGCCACTTGGCGTGACGGGGGGTACTTTACTTTTACTATAATTGACATAATTTGTTGTAAATGAGGGCCTTTAGATTGATGTGTACGTGTACTCGTGTACTTTACACAGTATGTCGGTGTGGTACGACAATGCGCCATGCCTAACCTAAACACAGTAATTGTATACAAAAGCTTGTGTGTAACTCTCCCGTCTTTGTGTGTGTGCACGAAGATTAAATTGCAAACACACCACTCTTATTAACTGGAGCCGCGATAGCTCAGTGGTTAGTAAACTGGACTACAAAGGTCAAGAGGCTGCATTCGTTCCTAATCGATGGCTACCGGATTCACCCAGCCTTAAATGTGTACCGGATTTTTCTTCGAAAATAAAGCGGCACGGGCGTAATACCGACCACATTACCCCAAAAATCATGTGTCGAAAGTCACTAAAAATTATGGCCACTAACACCATATCCTCTAATCGCCACTTGGCGCGACGGGGCTATTTATTTTACAACTTGTTAACACTTTCCTGAAGTTTATATTTCATAGTTCAATTAATCTACTTCACAACAGCCTGCAATCGTCCTATGCAGCTCCTGCTTTTCTTTTAACTAATAGTCAAATGTATCACACATGCAACTATTAACCTGTGCCGCTGCATCTAAAACAAACTTGTCTGACACATCATTTGGCCTTGCTCTTGCCCTGAAACCAATCACTTGGTGTTGAAGGCGTGTATTGTTGACAGCCCATCTCTTATGACAAACCTTTTATTTCTAAAAGGAACGATAAGAAGCACGTCAAATAAAGCAATAAACAAAAGAAGTAGAAATGACAAAAAGTAATTTTAATGCCCCTGAAAAATATACTAACTTCAAGGCTAATAACAGCAGGGCTGAAACTAAGAATAACAAAATGTGAAATCTTTTCAACATTTCTGTAAATTAGCGGTAAAGTACGAGACTTGAACCGGCGTCTTAGCACGCGAGTTTTCACTCATATGTGCTCGGCCGCCTATCTAGAAGTGTTCGGAGACTTTGGATAGTGTGGCCTCGAGCATGAAAACTCACGTTGCGAGGCGGCATTCCTCACCTACCCTGAGTACTTTCCTGGTACCCATTTCTACAAGCGGCTGGGTCGACCACGGGAGTATTTTTTTCCCATCCACGAGTACAATTCACACTGCTTCCAGCTAGAATCGAACACGGGTTGTTCGAACATCGGTAGCCCAATCGGGCCAACTAGGCTGTCGAGGCCCGCAACATTCATGTATGGTGCAGTAGCATGGACATTAGAAAATAAAACAAAACAGAATATTGAAGTCTTTGAAATGTGGATTTGTTGAAGAATAAGAAGAAATGGATGGAAAGAAAGGAGACAGATGATGAAGTTTTTAAACACCTAAAAACAAAAAAGATAACTACTAAACACAATTCAAATAAAACAAATGAGATTTTTGGGGCATTTTAAAAGACACAGCAGCCTACTAAAATTAATCTTGGAAGGGAAAATACAAGGTAAAAGAGGCAGAGACAGACCAAGACTATCATGGACAAGCAACATCAAAAGATGAACATGTCAGCCTTAGAAAACCAGCACTATCAAAGCAAGAGTCAGAGCGGAATGGCATTCCATGGTAGCCAACCTTCGATGCGGAGACTGCATTCAATGATGATGATGAATGTTCACGCTGATCACGTTAAAACGCTATAGGCAGTGTAAAATTAGGAAAATATTACGTTTTTCAATGCTTAGCTCAGGATTTGATTTTTAAAAATGTGCATGATGTTGCAAAATCTCATCCTTTTGTGTATCTTCTATTGATAATAAGACTCTTCTCAGACATTTCGAAAGCTTAAAAACGTGACGGAGACTGACATTGAAAACAAAATAATGATTTCAACATTTGATTGTTTCTTTGTTTTTTGTTAGGACCTTCATTATCACACACCGGGCGAATACATAGGTGCTCCGATGCTCCCATCGAGAATCTGAGGTAAAACCGCGGAGAATCCTGGCCCATGTGCACGAACTCTGTAGCACGGCCTGGGTTCCTGGGTCTTGGTAAGTTTTTGCTGACAATGTTGTCCCGGCAGTGGCCATATTTATGACCCACTCTTTTTCGATTTTAACTGTCAAGGATCTTTAACGTGCGCGAGAACACACGGAACCTTCTGTTTATTGCCGTTATTCAAGAGGACTTGATATCGAAAATCACTACCCACACGATCATGGGAGGGTAACTTCATAAAGAAACCACGGATTAATTTTTCCAACTTTTGAAAAATTGCCACCGGTTCTAATGGGCTTTGAAAGCAGGTCCTACCTCTTTAGAGGCAGCTCCCTTCAACATTTGTTTCTGGTTTTAATGGCATTTCTTTGAGAGCGTGTATCAGTAACAGCAACAAGTCGGGCGCGTCAAATTAGATCTTCTGACATTCAACCTTAGCTACATGTTTGAGTCCTTCGTCTTGTGTTAGCGCGCTCCAGTTAATAGATTTTCTGAACCTGGAAGACAACACAACAAGATGGCGGATCTAGTCCACGTCCTCTCGATCGCTGCAGAAAATGCACCCAGGGTCTGATTAATTTCGGATCTTCTTTGCACTTTTCTGCGTTAAAGTCAAAATGATGATATGCTTGTTACATCTGTGTTGATAAAGCGAGGTTGTAGGCCGACAACAGTCTGTTTTTGACGACTCAAGTGTTGTGAGTGAGACCTTCCACCGTCTAGACTTGATCTGCGCTCTACGTCACACATTGGTGCTGTTCATGACCGTTGATGGTATTCTTTGACGCAAGTTATTTCCATGTACACATTATTGTAAACTACTTCGTCAGCCGCAGTTTTGTCTTTTTGGGGAATTTGCTTCGTGTTTTGTTCGTCGTAGGCTGCTTACACTAGAGTAATCACACAGAAATATAAATGGAACAAGGCGACATTTGTGTGTGCTACGTCATCGTAATGGTTCCCTAAACCGACCGTCTGCTGTTTGATGTGCGACGGGGATAATTTTACGACTGACTGTGTGTCTATATGATCGGAATTGGAGTCATCAACGATGGCCTAACATCATCTAGTGCTACGACGATCATCATTTTCAAGAGGACGTGACTTACCGGTATTTGGGGATAGGCGGCAGGAACAATTGAAAGCTATGCATGAAAAGCGTTCCTTGTTGCAGTTTCCTCACATTACAAGTCGCATGTCTGTGTTAGTCACCTCTAGCGACTCGGGCAGACGGTGCTCGTAAACCTGGGAAGGCCGACCGTCTAAGGGCAGAATCCCCCTACAGAAAAGATCATCTGCTGCCTTGCAGGAAGATTGGGGACAATCAAAGGCTAAGGAAATCAAACCTGAATAAAATGCTGGCTGAAATCGGATGCACTGGGCCACTGGCGCAGAACACAGTGCAACGTTTTAACGGGTGTTCAGTCGGAGTGGATATGGTAGACTCTAACTGTGATGTTCTGTCTGTGGGGGCGATCAACACACTTGGCCTGACAGCTGACTTCATGTGAGAGTCTGGAATTCTACTCTGACTGAGTCCTGATCGCAGACAGACAGACAGACAGACAGACAGACAGACATAGAACCTGGAAGATTCTATCGAAAAAAAATTACATGGATGTTAAGTAAACCAGTTGGTCTATTTATCTTCATATTTTTTCTTGGCTGCGATAATGGTATCGTTGTATCAAACATAAACATCATTTCAGTGTTTTGTTACAACTGATCTCCATTTTCATTTATTAAACTTTGCTGGTCGACGTTTTACAGAGTAGACAGAAAGTTGCTTTGACACAAGATGACTCAGTATGGGGTAGGTGATAATTGAATTATGGCGCAGAACACAGTGCAACGTATTAACGGGTGTTCAGTCAGAGTGGATCTGACAGACTCTAATTGTGATGTTCTGTCTGTGGGGGCGATCAACACACTTAGCCTGACAGCTGACTTCATATGAGAGTCTGGAATCCTTACTCTGATTGAGTCCTGAACGCAGAGAGAGAGAGAGAGAATTGTATTTTACATTGTATTGCAGAATTTAGGTTAGAATAAATGAAGTGCCATCTAGATCGTTCACTATAAAGTCAGGAGTTGGACAGGAATGCGTTATATTGTCAATCTAATTTATCTTGGATATTGACAACGCTAACAAAAATGTCCGGCACAATCATTTAAATAACAGAAGTGAACTTACAAGTGCCCAGTTCATAAAGCAGATACAGCAGTTTGGCCAGCGTTGATGTTTTCTCTGTATGAAATGCCCAACAATGATGTTTTCTCTGTCCTGCATGAGATGTCCAACAATGATGTTTTCTCTGTCCTGCATGAGATGTCCAACAATGATGTTTTCTCTGTCCTGCATGAGATGTCCAACAATGATGTTTTCTCTGTCCTGCATGAGATGTCCACCAATGATGTTTTCTCTGTCCTGCATGAGATGTCCAACAATGATGTTTTCTCTGTCCTGCATGAGATGTCCAACAATGGTGTTTTCTCTGTCCTGCATGAGATGTCCAACAATGATGTTTTCTCTGTCCTGCATGAGATGTCCAACAATGATGTTTTCTCTGTCCTGCATGAGATGTCCACCAATGATGTTTTCTCTCTTCTGTGTGAGATATCAAAAACTGATGTTTTCCCTCTTTTGTGTCAGATATCCAGAATTGATGTTTTCTCTCCTCCACGTGAAATGTCCAGCATTGATGTTTTCTCTCCTCCACGTGAAATGTCCAGCATTGATGTTTTCTCTCCTCCACGTGAAATGTCCAGCATTGATGTTTTCTCTCCTCCACGTGAAATGTCCAGAATTGATGTTTTCTCTCCTCCACGTGAAATGTCCAGCATTGATGTTTTCTCTCTTTTGCGTGAGATATCAAGAACTGATGTTTTCTCTCTTTTGTGTCAGATGTCCAGCATTGATGTTTTCTCTCTTTTGTGTCAGATGTCCAGCATTGATGTTTTCTCTCTTTTGTGTCAGATGTCCAGAATTGATGTTTTCTCTCCTCCACGTGAAATGTCCAGCATTGATGTTTTCTCTCTTTTGCGTGAGATATCAAGAACTGATGTTTTCTCTCTTTTGTGTCAGATGTCCAGCATTGATGTTTTCTCTCTTGTGTGTCAGATGTCCAGCATTGATGTTTTCTCTCTTTTGTGTCAGATGTCCAGCATTGATGTTTTCTCTCTTTTGTGTCAGATGTCCAGCATTGATGTTTTCTCTCTTTTGTGTCAGATGTCCAGCATTGATGTTTTCTCTCTTTTGTGTCAGATGTCCAGCATTGATGTTTTCTCTCTTTTGTGTCAGATGTCCAGCATTGATGTTTTCTCTCTTTTGTGTCAGATGTCCAGCATTGATGTTTTCTCTCTTTTGTGTCAGATGTCCAGCATTGATGTTTTCTCTCTTTTGTGTCAGATGTCCAGCATTGATGTTTTCTCTCTTTTGTGTCAGATGTCCAGCATTGATGTTTTCTCTTTTCTGTGTGAGATGTCCAGAGTTTACTACGCGCAATTCCAACTCCTTTGTGATATCTTTCACCGACCACTTTCCATGTTGTCCACTGTCTTGATTACCTGAAATTTGCCGATCTATAATTAACTTCTCCAAACCATTATGTCGTTTTACATGATCACGATATTTTTTTCCTAGTTTTTATGTTCTTTATCAGTTATTTTTCTATAAATGTAAACTCTTGCACAATTTATTTGTTTGCTCTCTTCAGCGCTTACGGTGACTGAATATTTTTTCTTCAACACCTGCATTCGAAGGTGTGGATTTTCTTTTTGTTTACAGCTATTATGTTGATGATCCATATTTCACAGCCATACGTTGCTATGGGAATAATAGAGGCTCTTAAAAAAAAAACTAAATTTGTTATGCCATACGAATCCCTTGCCATATGTTGTGTAGTTATGTTAATTAACTAATAGCTCTGTTCAAACTTATTTTGATCTTATTGATAGTCTATTCATCGATATTGAACGTCTTTTTAACGAGGCAATATATTCAGAAGTGTCTAGTCGTTATTATGTTTCACCATGAATACATATATCAGTTTCATAACTGTTTTATCTGTTACATTGATATAGAGGTGCTGCTTTTCACTACAACACAGCTGATGTTATCAATTTCTCAATGTCACTTACTGAGGTTGATAAAAGTGAAATATCATCAGCATATCGTATTTCTGGTAGTGCATGACCTCCAATTATAACAGCGTGAAATTGTTCTTTAATATTCGCTCTTCATGACATTTCTTATTTTATTTTCTACATCTATGTTGGATATGTAAGGTGATAACATCTACTCTGTCACTCCTGTCCTACACAAAAGCAGTTTGATGTATCATTTTCGCAACAAACAACTGCTTCTTTTCTTTATAAAGCGTTTTTACAATACGCGCTAGAGGTGGTAAAAACCCCATATATATGTTAATTTTAACACAATATATGATGTTGTACGCAGTCTAATGCTTTTGAGTAGTCAACAAAGCACCTAAACAGATGTATTTTGTGTTCTATGTATTATTAAAGTATATATCTCATACACAATTTGGGGGGGGGGGGGGCTGGTTGGCTTCGCGGCAAGACGCCGGTCTCAAGACAGAGAGGTTGTGAGTTCAAATCCCGGCTGCACCAGTTTGAATTTTTATTTGTGATTTCTCTCTGCGAGACCCCCTGGTCTCACCAACAAGGCCTGGCCTGGAACGACAATTACTCATCGACGGGGAAAAAAATATGAGTACTTCAGAAGAAGGAGTTATCTGCCTGTGTGGTGAAGGACCCCTTCGCATATTTGGCTGCCACGGAGAAACGGGATTAACACGCAAATTTATGTTATTTGGATCCGGGGACTTCGACCGAGGTGAAAGCAGGCGAACGAAAAATAAATATGAAATGTTTTATCTCCTGTCATTGCCCCTCCCTAAATACCAGCCTGTTTTATTTCCTTTTCCAGCTTCTTTTGTATTCTTCCGATGAAAGTTGTAAGCATGATCTTGCATGTATGGCTGTTTAATTTAACGGTTCTGTAGTTGGTGCATTCTTTTAGCTTGTCTCTTTTTGTTATGTCACTTAATATAGATTGTTTCCAATATTTTGTTCATCTCGCGTTATTCAAAAACTTGTTACTCAGTAATGGTATACTTTAGATGCAAAGTCGGTCCAAAAAGCGATGCCAAGCCCACAACTGAACATACTCATTGAAAAAATAAAGAACAACATTTGTTTGCTGTCAGAAAAAAACAGAACTGGTCCTGCAGTGGATACTCACACAAGTAAGTTGGGGGCCTTCAAAAGATAAACCTACACCAAAGCCTCAAAGAAAAAAAAACAATCCTGAAACAAGATAGGAAATTACGAGGAGGGAGTTACAAGGAAAATATGAGCCAGAACACGACAGCATAAACAAGGAAGGAAAACAAAGGAGGGAGTCACGTGGAAAATATGAGCCAGAACACGACAGCATAAACAAGGTAGGGAAACAAAGGAGGGAGTCACGTGGAAAATATGAGCCAGAACACGACAGCATAAACAAGGTAGGAGAACAAAGGAGGGAGTCACGTGGAAAATATGAGCCAGAACACGACAGCATAAACAAGGTAGGAAAACAAAGGAGGGAGTCACGTGGAAAATATGAGCCAGAACACGACAGCATAAACAAGGTAGGAAAACAAAGGAGGGAGTCACGTGGAAAATGACTCAAGATATGTTGGTGGCGTAGTAGTAGTAATATTCAATCATTCTCGAGTGACAGTGGGTTTAGTCAGTCGGTGAAACAGGTATTTGATCAATCTTGTTTTGTGTTTCTTTTCGGAAATTCCTTAATTTAATGATGGTTCTCGTTATCGTTCAGAAAATAGATTTGATATCTGATATCGGCTGATGCAAAATTTCATGTTTTCAGCAATCTATATCAGCAACATAAAATTAATTCAAAAACCAACACTATAGCAAATATTACTGTCATTTAATAACATAGAGTTGTGAATGACATCATCATCATCGAGTGCCATCTGCGCAACGAAGGCTCGCTACCATGGAGCACGTTTCTGGGCAAGGAAATACAAAAATACAAGGTAAAAGAGGCAGAGGAAGACCTAAACTAACATGGACTAGTAACATCAATAGATGGACAAGTCAGTATATGACAACCTGCACCTTCAAATCAAGGGACAGAACAGTCTCTTGCTTTGATAGTGCAGGTTGACGTGTCCAATTTTTGATGTTACTCGTCCATGTTAGTCTTGGTCTGCCTCTTTTACCTTGTATTTTCCCCTCCAAGATTACTCCTCTCTATGGCTTTCTCTGGACTAGTACGTGACGAGGCTCAATCTCTTTCACGGTGGTCTGCCACATCCATCTTTCGTGCCCTGAACATGCCTCTTGAGTACCACACACTTTGCTGTTTTTGGGCCGTTCATCATTGGTGCCTCTTTGCTGTTTTTGGGCCGTTCATCATTGGTGCCTCTTCCGCCCCAACCACCGTCACAGACTTTGTACAATTCGGGACGGACATTTCCGTCTGCCGGGAGCGACAGTGAAAAACAATGACCTATATCCGATAGATCTATCTCGATTGAAAAGAATATATAAATACCCACTTAACAACAAGAATTTCCACCATCCACCAGCCTGTCAGAAGTTAAACAACCACAACAGGCATGAGCAGAACATTAAATCCAAGAAGCACATCACCTGTATGCGACGTATTTCGAAACAACACACTCTGTAACGGAAAACACTTTCCACATACAGACGCCATCTTGGAATATCACAAATATTCAATTAACTGCATTTGCTCATGTCATGGAGCAAATTATAACCATGGATATTAAAGTCATTGAACTACTTACAAGAGCGAATACTTCAATCATTCAACAGCCCATAATAACAAATATTATATATTTATTCGAGAACCAACAATAGCGTAGACAAGCACCCACATACAAGGCATAATATATTTAATGCGTAACCGGAAGTGGAGCTGCATAAAAACAAAGTTAAATAAACATTCAAGGGCATTAAGCAGCTAAACATGTAGAGACGAGACAAACAATGACCTTTTAGCAAGTCAACATTACATACAAAATAACATATACACAGCTAAACATGTAGAGACGAGACAAACAATGACCTTTTAGCAAGTCAACATTACATACAAAATAACATATACACAGCTAAACATGTAGAGACGAGACAAACAATGACCTTTTAGCAAGTCAACATTACATACAAAATAACATATACACAGCTAAACATGTAGAGACGAGACAAACAATGACCTTTTAGCAAGTCAACATTACATACAAAATAACATATACACAGCTAAACATGTAGAGACGAGACAAACAATGACCTTTTAGCAAGTCAACATTACATACAAAATAACATATACACAGCTAAACATGTAGAGACGAGACAAACAATGACCTTTTAGCAAGTCAACATTACATACAAAATAACATATACACAGCTAAACATGTAGAGACGAGACAAACAATGACCTTTTAGCAAGTCAACATTACATACAAAATAACATATACACAGCTAAACAAGAAAGACAAGCACTAATCTCAAGTTAACAAATAAACCCGATATCTGTCCCTACTAATCATTTGTTTAAACCGCCAAGACACCAGTGAGAACAGAGATCAAGACAAGAAAACGGGGATGAACTGACCAAGCATGGTGAAGTCCACCAAGCAATATTACAAGATCATCATCATGTAGGCCTACCGGGCCTGCTGGCGTGGGTGATCATGTCTCTCCACAACTTTCGATCTCGACAGTTATTCATCATTTCTGTTGTTGACCTTCTGCTAAGCCATTCTCTTAAGATGTCTGGTATTTTTTTCTCTTTGCTTCTCTCTTTCTATTCGTCCGTCAATTTTTCCAGGTGTTACAATATATTGCAGCTGTTCTCTTCTCATGACATGGCCAACAAATGATGATTGTTTCTTCCTAATATTGGAAATTAGCTCTCGGTTTGCTTTGACCTCTTTCATTACAATATAGTGAACGAAAATATACTATAGATGAATAGAGCATTCTATTTAAGACTATCAAAAGAGAGGTAACAGGAAGACCAATAAATAAATGTATAGATGGAATAAAAGACATACGCAGAGACCAAAACAAGTCTTTTATAACAGCAACCAGATACGCCAAAGAAAGACGTTCCATTTATGAAAAGAGAGAATCAAACAAAAAGCAAATAAATGTCTACAGACACCATTGTATACTGACACCAATCTCCTTTCTCTGCGACGTTTAAAGGCATCAGTAGCCAGATAAACGAGAGAATCAAACAACAAGCAAGCAAATATCTAGAGACATCATAGTATAGTATACTGAGAAAAATAATCATTTCTCTGCGACGTTTAAAGGCATCTGCAGCTAGATCAAAGAGGAAGAAGAGTCAATGAACTGGATTCCACAGGAACTAAGAAAGTTGAAGGGCACAAGACGACCAGAAGTAGAACAGTAAAGAAAGAAGTAAAGGTGCAGGATGGAAGTTCTCAGAAACGTTATCACAGATCCATATCGGATGGCAGAGTGGTGTTGCCGCCCTTTGCTCCACGAGGAACTGCAGGGCGTAATGCAAGTAAAGTCTTTCTATTAAAAATACAAACAAGGAAATAATAACGATAAAACACAAACAAGGAAACAATAACAATAAAACACAAACAAGGAAATAATACCAATAAAACACAAACAATGAAATAATACCAATAAAACACAAACAAGGAAATAATAACAATACACAGGGAGCATCGGTGGTTAGTGTTCTCACTTAATGATCAGAAGCGTCCCTGTTCGATCTACAGCATAAGCGGATCTTAGGCGGCCTGGCGTAATACTGACTATATCACCCAAAAATATGTCGTGATCATAGACAAATATGGTCACGAACACTAAATTCCCTATGTGTCTAGCACGATAGGGGAGATAACCTTTTAACCAAACACGCATGCGTCATAACTACAGAATGATCATAGGAATAGCAAGCACATAATATTCCAGGACTATGACTCAGCAATCATATTCACTGCCATACATCAAGCTGACCGCCAAGGCCATATTTTATTGTGAATCACAATTAACATGTTAGCCACCATCCATTTACCGCCCTTTATCCCATCAGAGAACCTGCAGTTCTCCACAAGGGGAGTTAAGTGGAGAGAAGGGCCGCATGGTTCAATTTGTGAACTCGTATACTTAATCTTCCTGTTCCAACAGAGGGCCATCAAATCTATTATGTTTTATGTATTTCATTTAATAGTCAATTAATATTAATAATTAGTTATGTTTTCTCACCATTTCTGGAGGTTTATAAAGGACTAACATTAATTAATATCATCATCAGGCTGCGTGTACTTTGTAGAAGGTTCTATTCAGCACAAATTGTCGGAAAAAATCTCTGTCTCTCTCCAATCTCCGACTTCTAGTGTTGTTTTCGTCAAGGTCTCTTTGCTGTCTTTAAACCACCTTCTTATTCGTCTGCCCTTGTTTCGTTTTCCTAGAATCATGCGTTCCATTATTGTTCTTTCTAGTCCATTGTGGCCATATTATTGGTAATTCAATTTTTCTACATGGAATCGATTATAAACGAGCTCTTAACAATGTTTATGTCTTTTAATATTTCTTCATTGTCTTTTATTATCCAAGGTATCATAAGGATTTCTTGTTTCGACAAATGTCTCAGGAAAACACTTCGTATACCATGGGATTAAGTTATCACGTTATTGAGTTATTTGCTGGTCATTATCATTGCACTCCGAACATGTATATAGGTGCTCAGATCCCCTTCTCAGCAAGTCTCGCAGTGTTCAGTGACTGGTGACCCCAGTTATGTGTTGGTTGATAAGTCTTCTTACACGCAAACTAAGTTTCTCGTTTCTGGCTTGCCCATCTCAACTCCCACCTCTCTCATCCGAAGGAGTGACGTGGACATGGCATTAAGTTTCAATTCAAGACGTGAAGAAATAAGAGAAATAACAGCGCATACAAAAATAGCATCAATAATCAAAAGATGAGGTGGAACTTGTGTTGGTCATGTGATGTGAAGAGACAACATGCGTCATTTCAAAGCAAGCCCTCAAATGGGAACCAGAGGGTAAAAGAAAACGAGGCCCACTTAGAGAAATACTAGAAGTGACACTAAGACAAGAAATAAAAACTAGAAATCAGCTCCCTAACTCGCTTAGTGAAACTCGCAAATTCGGTTGTGAAACTCGCCCAGCACAGTGACGCTTGGTGAGATACAATGCCAGTCCTGTGCATAGTAAAAAAAAAAAAAAAATTAAGAGCCCCCGCCACCCCAAGTGACGCATAGGGAATATTGTGTTAATGACCATACATTTTACAGACCTTCAGCACATGATTGGTGGGGTAATGTGGTCGGTATTACGCCCGTGCCGCTTTACTTTCCCAGAAAAAAAGTCTGGTACTCATTTAAGGCTGAGTGAACCCGGAAGCCGTCAGTTAGGATCGAACCCTAGCCGAGTCCTGTGCACAGTCTGACACTTATTAGCAAAGAGCATGGAGAATCTAGAATTTCTGCCTTATATGCCGTCTTTGGTTTGAAATTCTATCCATAGATTGTGTTTCGAATGAACAAATTCTCTTCGCTTAGTTTGAAAGGTTGATCACAATATATTGACTTTAATTCTTATTATTATTTCACTTTAGAAGAAACGATATCAGTTCGGCTTTCATCTGATTTCTGGCCATCGGTGTGCCAGGGGTGTCAAATAGCTGTAAAAAAAAAAAAAGACCACATGCCCAGCGCAGCTGTCAGCAGATGTTCGGGCCATATAGCTTAAATTTTTTTAAACGTTGAAGCCAAAATTGTTTTGTTTAAGCTACGCAAAAAAATAATAATAATTTGTTTTCTTTCGCTGTTCTCTACCGCTGCTTTTGTAAGTATTATGCTTATACTTGCTGTGGCCGCCTGGAAAGAAGTCCACGGCACCTATATCAGGAACTCAATTGCTTGCGCCCGCTACGTAACTAGAATGCTCTAGTTAAACCAAACTGAAGGCATGAATTAAAGCTGAACGTACTCCATCAACTTACACACTTTTACATTCCAGCCCTTAACCGCCATATTGTTTTGAAGTGTAGTTTGTATCAGATGGTCACACGTGTTGAGTAGAGGGTTAACAACAGTTGTTAAAGCAAGTTCTCGACATTTTGATGGATGTCTTGGTGTTAGGAACACCGATAGAAAATAATATAACATATTTCTGGATAAATCTTTGTTTTTGTGTTAGGAACACCGATAGAAAATAATATAACATATTTCTGGATAGATCTTTGTTTTTGTGTTAGGAACACCGATAGAAAATAATATAACATATTTCTGGATAAATCCTTCCTTTGTGTTAGTAACACCGATAGAAAATAATATAACATATTTCTGGATAGATCTTTGTTTTTGTGTTAGGAACACCGATAGAAAATAATATAACATATTTCTGGATAAATCTTTGTTTTTGTGTTAGGAACACCGATAGACAATAATATAACATATTTCTGGATAAATCTTTGTTTTTGTGTTTGGACAATCCACCATTACTATGACGCATTCCGATTTTTTTGCGAAGAATATAGGAAGAATTAAGTAAAGTAAAAAAAAAAAAAGTAAAGTTTCCTCCATGCATTGTAGACGTACAGTTTTAGTAATAATACTTTTTCATGACCACTGCACAATTTGTGGGTGATGTGGCCAGCATCCCGCAAGGCCGCCTTTACTTCCCAGAAAAATCTGTTGTTGCCATTTCATTTTAGAGGATAGGTGGAACCGAATAAAACATTCGCCGCTTCTGGTAAACCAACCCGGACCTTTCTGATCATAAAGAGAGCACGCTAACCACTCAGCCACTGAGCTCCAAGATATTAGTCCAGTGCACAAACTCCGTAACACTTTCGTGGGCGACCTTGATAACTTCGGAAACTTAGTTGATTATTGTGAAAGCATTTGTAGTTTGATCCAGAGAACGGCATACGAACTATTCCTTTTTTTTCTATTTACAACTATCAATGGTTCTTGGGTCAATGGTTCTCAGGTGCGCGTGGCCGTGCGGCTAAAACAACTGTTTTACTGGCTGAAAAGCCAGTGTACGGTGTTCGAAACCTGCGGTAGACAGAAAGGATTTTTCTATCGGGGGTGAAATAAAATACCTGAGTCTTACACGTCGTGGCGACTGCTTTGACCAAGCGGCCTTTATCCCTCTGGTTCTATCGTGAGCTCCCCGACATACACTAGTAATGGTTATATTTGTCTTAAACATAGTTTTATTTTAATGTTTTTTTTTTTGCTTGCTGATTTAAATTAGCAAACTTGTTCTTCTTTCCTTCACTAGAAACCGACGAGATGGTGATGTCGTGTAATGTAAAAACAAAGCTGTTATGCTGCTGTGAGCGATCCGCAGCCATTGTCCACAGAGCACCGGACATTTCGCCACTGCTTCCACTGTCCTCTTCGTCTGAACCGATTTCTTCTCCCCCAAGTCCGCCACAAGATAACTCATTTGATTATCGCTGTAGTTTTCTGAGCACATAAACTGACTAGTATAATCGTCTGATTGAGATAAATGCGTTATCTCCTCTTGCCAACTGCAGGTTTCTGCTTCAAGCAACTCCTAGCCTGAAGGTACAACAACCCTTGAACTGAAGGCCTAGTAACCCTGATCTAAAGGTCAAGTAACCCTGATCTAAAGGTCAAGTAACCCCTGATCTAAAGGTCAAGTAACCCCTGATCTGAAGGTCAAGTAAACTCTAGCCTGAAGGTAACGTAACACTGACCTTAAGGTGAAGCAACCTCTGACCTAAAGTTCAAGTAACATTTTATCTGAAGGTCAAGCAACCCCAGATCTGAAGGATATATAACCAAATATCTGAAGGTCATAAAACCCTGGTTGTAAAGGTCAAGAAATCTTGATCTAAAGGTTTGTGAAGGTGAGTGAAATCGAACACACAGTCCTATCGGAGACTACCGATTCTATAGTAATTAACTAGGTATATGAAATAACCCTGTAGCCCATCGTTAGTACCCAGGAGTTAGTGTTCTTCTTTTATATCCTCTTATTTTATCAGGCAGAAGCAGCTTTCCAGAAAATGAGGAAGATATTACGCAATCCATTTTTGACAATAGAAACAAGAAAAAGAGTTCTTAAATGTTATGTAGAATCAGTCTTAACATATGGATGTGAAGCATGGACAATAGGACAACAGACAAGAAAACCACTGGAGTCTGTAGAAATGTGGTTTTACAGAAGAATATTGAGAATACCATGGACAGATAAGAAGTGTAATCAAAACGTTCTGAAAGAGGTCAAAGCAAAAAGAGAGCTAATTTCCAATATTAGGAAGAAACAATCATCATTTTTTGGCCATGAAATGAGAAGAGAACAACAAGATTAAATTGTAACAACTGGGAAAATTGAGGGACGAAGAGATAGAGGGAAGCAAAGAGAAAAGATACCAAACAGCTAAAGAGAATGTCTTAGCAGAAGGTCAACAACATAAATGATAAATAACTGTCGAGATCGAAAGTTGTGGAGAGACATGACCACATACGCCAGCAGGCCCGGTACTTGATAATAATGATTTTATCAGGACAAATAACAAAACACTAACGGACTGTCAGAATATGATGTTTCTAATGCAAAATAGACAAATACATTTGCATATCAAACTCTGCCAGTTTCAGGGCTTATGTACTTGATATCAAAGTTTGTTCATGTTTATATACAGTTCATGAGAAACTAAAAACGATTTACTAAAACTAAATAAACACGTAGTTGGACAGTTCAATGTGTGCACATCCATATATCATATTGTCACCACATATGTTAAACACTGATCAAAGGTGGTAAAGGTTTCAATGCACACATCGATCTACATGTGCACTTTGGAAAACACAACAGAGTCAGAAAAAGGAGAGCGGGTGGTCAAATCGATAACTTGCCGGGATCTCAGCCAGGAGAACGTGGATTCGAATCCCAGTAGGGTAAACAGTTGTGTGTGTGTGTGTGTGTGTGTGTGTGTGTGTGTGTGTAAGGGGGGGGGGTGAAATAACAACTCAGACCTAAACACTTCGCGGCGACTGCACTGCCTCCCAACCCTCCCACCGACCAAATAATGGGAAAATGCCTTAAACATAGTTTAATAGGGAATCAAATACTGAACAGAGATGTGAAGCTTCTGACGTCATCACTTGCGACAGACAAACGATGGTTATTAAGTTTCGTGATTTGCTGATGAAAAAGGAAACACAGAGCTCTTTGAAGATGACATGAGAACTAAATAAAATAACTGACCGCAGATGAAGATCTGTGACTGCTTCATCATTCACTGTCACTTCACAAATTTCGATTGCAAAGCCTTCAACTACAACACTGTACTATAGAAGCACACCTCGTGAAACGTCTGCAGTGAGGTAAGGTTTTAACGACCCTAACCTTGGGATGCAGAACTGAAGTACAGCCAAACTTAAATTGATGCTATTACAAATCCATCTTATTTTATGGGTCAGAAATATGGGCAAGAAAAAACAAACTTACAAGGAAAGTGCAGCCATTTACTAATGCCTACATGATAAGGATAGTTCAGATTCGATAGTCAGAGGCTAATATATATGTGGTGAACTGTGGAAATAGATATGATAACTTACAGTTAAATAAATTACAGGTAGAAGGCAGTTGTAATGGGCAAGTCAACACATTTAAAAGCCAACTACAAGCATTACCTGATACGGCAATTCACAACGGAAAAGGAAGCATGAGAGAGAGATATAAACCCGGAGAGAGGAAGCCTTTTGCAGATCACAAGACTGAACTACGCCTATTGAACATTAGAATAAAAGAGACAACGAAGAGCTGGTGAGGGGAGAGAAATCTTGTCCATTCTGAGAGTCTGGTTGAGTCTCCACAGTCTCCATCTGTAGAATTCATGCCAACGAATCATTTCCAATGGTCGACCACGAAAAAGATGGATCGATGGAATATTAGAAGCACTAGGAAATATAACAGCAGCAGAGGCGAAACAGATGAACAAAAGACCACAAATGATTTCTCCCCTTGATGCTGAAAAACAAATGAGGAAGGAAAGAAGAGGAAGAAGAATCATTTAAGGAGAAGAGGTGTGTTTGACACTCGGAAAAATCCACAAATAATCAACAACAACAAAAAAAAAAGCTCGAAGCAGGATAAAACTAATACTCCTCGACACTGCTCTTTGCCGCTAGTAACTTGCGCTAGAGCACACTACCAGCTAAACAACCTAAAACAAGTTACTATCACTTGCAATGTCCTTCACGCATAAATCATAAATTATTATTTGTTTCTAAAGTTCACGCCACCTATTTTGTGAAAACATGCCCTAAGAATGCAGACTCCTTTCACAAGTCTGAAGATTTGGGTCTGTACTGTCTACTGATCATTTTTATATTATCCTTTCTGATATGTCTTTCACGCCCAGTTCTCTACCATTGATTATCATGAACTGTTTCATACATGTTTTTATTTCCGCCGCGTTCTAGTGTGTGTTGGACTTTTAAAGGTTTTCTTCAACAATTGGAAGTTCCAATAATGTCCAATGTGATTGGCTTTCTTGTGGAGGACGTCCAATTTGATTGCATTTCTTGAATGGGAATTTCTACAATAAGAACAATACCACCAACTTACACAATGAACCCACCGTTTCTCAGCATTTTTGTATCGTCGCTAAAATCGTCGTTAGATACATTCGCACAATCAACGTCATCAGGAAATAATATGACATTTAAAAAAAAGCGTTATTTTCTTGTAGCTAATAGTTACTTGCTGCTGGTAATAATTACTTGTTGCTGATAATAGTCAAGTGTTGTACCTAATAGCTACTTGTTGCTGATAATAGTAAAGTATTGTACCTAATGGTTACTTGTTCCTGATAATAGTCACTTGTTGTACCTAATAGTTACTTGTTGCTGATAATAGTCAAGTGTTGTACCTAATAGTTACTTGTTGCTGATAATAGTCAAGTGTTGTACCTAATAGTTACTTCTTGCTGATAATAGTCACTTGTTGTACCTAATAGTTACTTGTTGCTGATAATAGTCAAGTGTTGTACCTAATAGTTACTTGTTGCTGATAATAGTCACTTGTTGTACCTAATAGTTACTTGTTGCTGATAATAGTCAAGTGTTGTACCTAATAGTTACTTGTTGCTGATAATAGTCAAGTGTTGTACCTAATATTTACTTGTTGCTGATAATAGTCAAGTGTTGTACCTAATAGTTACTTGTTGCTGATAATAGTCAAGTGTTGAACCTAATAGTTACTTGTTGCTGATAATAGTCAAGTGTTGTACCTAATAGTTACTTGTTGCTGATAATTGTCAAGTGTTGTACCTAATAGTTACTTGTTGCTGATAATTGTCAAGTGTTGTACCTAATAGTTACTTCTTGCTGATAATAGTCACTTGTTGTACCTAATAGTTACTTGTTGCTGATAATAGTCACTTGTTGTACCTAATAGTTACTTGTTGCTGATAATTGTCAAGTGTTGTACCTAATAGTTATTTGTTGCTGATAATAGTCAAGTGTTGTACCTAATAGTTACTTGTTGCTGATAATAGTCACTTGTTGTACCTAATAGTTACTTGTTGCTGATAATTGTCAAGTGTTGAACCTAATAGTTACTTGTTGATGATAATTGTCAAGTGTTGAACCTAATAGTTACTTGTTGCTGATAATAGTCACTTGTTGTACCTAATAGTTACTTGTTGCTGATAATAGTCAAGTGTTGTACCTAATAGTTGCTTGTTGCTGATAATAGTCAAGTGTTGAACTAATAGTTACTTGTTGCTGATAATTGTCAAGTGTTGAACCTAATAGCTACTTGCTGCTGAAAATAGTCACTTGCTGTACCTAATAGTTACTTGTTTTTGATAACAGTCACTTGTTGTACCTAATAGTTACTTGTTGCTGATAATAGTCACTTGTTGTACCTAATAGTTACTTGTTGCTGATAATTGTCAAGTGTTGTACCTAATAGTTACTTGTTGCTGATAATTGTCAAGTGTAGTACCTAATAGTTACTTGTTGCTGATAATAGTCACTTGTTGTACCTAATAGTTACTTGTTGCTGATAATAGTCACTTGATGTACCTAATAGTTACTTGTTGCTGATAATTGTCAAGTGTTGTACCTAATAGTTACTTGTTGCTGATAATAGTCAAGTGTTGTACCTAATAGTTACTTGTTGCTGATAATAGTCACTTGTTGTACCTAATAGTTACTTGTTGCTGATAATAGTCAAGTGTTGTACCTAATAGTTACTTGTTGCTGATAATAGTCACTTGTTGTACCTAATAGTTACTTCTTGCTGATAATAGTCACTTGTTGTACCTAATAGTTACTTGTTGCTGATAATAGTCAAGTGTTGTACCTAATAGTTACTTGTTGCTGATAATAGTCACTTGTTGTACCTAATAGTTACTTGTTGTTGATAATAGTCAAGTGTTGTACTAATAGTTACTTGTTGCTGATAATAGTCAAGTGTTGTACCTAATATTTACTTGTTGCTGATAATAGTCAAGTGTTGTACCTAATAGTTACTTGTTGCTGATAATTGTCAAGTGTTGTACCTAATAGTTACTTGTTGCTGATAATTGTCAAGTGTTGTACCTAATAGTTACTTCTTGCTGATAATAGTCACTTGTTGTACCTAATAGTTACTTGTTGCTGATAATAGTCACTTGTTGTACCTAATAGTTACTTGTTGCTGATAATTGTCAAGTGTTGTACCTAATAGTTATTTGTTGCTGATAATAGTCAAGTGTTGTACCTAATAGTTACTTGTTGCTGATAATAGTCACTTGTTGTACCTAATAGTTACTTGTTGCTGATAATTGTCAAGTGTTGAACCTAATAGTTACTTGTTGATGATAATTGTCAAGTGTTGAACCTAATAGTTACTTGTTGCTGATAATAGTCACTTGTTGTACCTAATAGTTACTTGTTGCTGATAATAGTCAAGTGTTGTACCTAATAGTTGCTTGTTGCTGATAATAGTCAAGTGTTGAACCTAATAGTTACTTGTTGCTGATAATTGTCAAGTGTTGAACCTAATAGCTGCTTGCTGCTGATAATAGTCACTTGCCCGTACCTAATAGTTACTTGTTTTTGATAACAGTCACTTGTTGTACCTAATAGTTACTTGTTGCTGATAATAGTCACTTGTTGTACCTAATAGTTACTTGTTGCTGATAATTGTCAAGTGTTGTACCTAATAGTTACTTGTTGCTGATAATTGTCAAGTGTTGTACCTAATAGTTACTTGTTGTTGATAATAGTCACTTGTTGTACCTAATAGTTACTTGTTGCTGATAATAGTCACTTGATGTACCTAATAGTTACTTGTTGCTGATAATTGTCAAGTGTTGTACCTAATAGTTACTTGTTGCTGATAATAGTCAAGTGTTGTACCTAATAGTTACTTGTTGCTGATAATAGTCACTTGTTGTACCTAATAGTTACTTGTTGCTGATAATTGTCAAGTGTTGAACCTAATAGTTACTTGTTGCTGATAATAGTCACTTGTTGTACCTAATAGTTACTTGTTGCTGATAATAATCACTTGCTGTACCTAATAGTTACTTGTTTTTGATAACAGTCACTTGTTGTACCTAATAGTTACTTGTTGCTGATAATAGTCACTTGTTGTACCTAATAGTTACTTGTTGCTGATAATAGTCACTTGTTGTACCTAATAGTTACTTGTTGCTGATAATAGTCAAGTGTTGAACCTAATAGTTACTTGTTGCTGATAATAGCTACTTCCTGCTGATAATAGTCACTTTTTGTACCTAATAGTTACTTGTTGCTGATAATAGTCAAGTGTTGTACCTAATAGTTGCTTTTTGCTCATAATAGTCAAGTGTTGAACCTAATAGTTACTTGTTGCTGATAATTGTCAAGTGTTGAACCTAATAGCTACTTGCTGCTGATAATAGTCACTTGCTGTACCTAATAGTTACTTGTTTTTGATAACAGTCACTTGTTGTACCTAATAGTTACTTGTTGCTGATAATAGTCACTTGCTGTACCTAATAGTTACTTGTTTTTGATAACAGTCACTTGTTGTACCTAATAGTTACTTGTTGCTGATAATAGTCACTTGTTGTACCTAATAGTTACTTGTTGCTGATAATAGTCACTTGTTGTACCTAATAGTTACTTGTTGCTGATAATAGTCAAGTGTTGAACCTAATAGTTACTTGTTGCTGATAATAGCTACTTCCTGCTGATAATAGTCACTTTTTGTACCTAATAGTTACTTGTTGCTGATAATAGTCAAGTGTTGTACCTAATAGTTGCTTGTTGCTGATAATAGTCAAGTGTTGAACCTAATAGTTACTTGTTGCTGATAATTGTCAAGTGTTGAACCTAATAGCTACTTGCTGCTGATAATAGTCACTTGCTGTACCTAATAGTTACTTGTTTTTGATAACAGTCACTTGTTGTACCTAATAGTTACTTGTTGCTGATAATAGTCACTTGTTGTACCTAATAGTTACTTGTTGCTGATAATTGTCAAGTGTTGTACCTAATAGTTACTTGTTGCTGATAATTGTCAAGTGTTGTACCTAATAGTTACTTCTTGCTGATAATAGTCACTTGTTGTACCTAATAGTTACTTGTTGCTGATAATAGTCAAGTGTTGTACCTAATAGTTACTTGTTGCTGATAATAGTCACTTGTTGTACCTAATAGTTACTTGTTGTTGATAATAGTCAAGTGTTGCACCTAATAGTTACTTGTTGCTGATAATAGTCAAGTGTTGTACCTAATATTTACTTGTTGCTGATAATAGTCAAGTGTTGTACCTAATAGTTACTTGTTGCTGATAATAGTCAAGTGTTGAACCTAATAGTTACTTGTTGCTGATAATAGTCAAGTGTTGTACCTAATAGTTACTTGTTGCTGATAATTGTCAAGTGTTGTACCTAATAGTTACTTGTTGCTGATAATTGTCAAGTGTTGTACCTAATAGTTACTTCTTGCTGATAATAGTCACTTGTTGTACCTAATAGTTACTTGTTGCTGATAATAGTCACTTGTTGTACCTAATAGTTACTTGTTGCCGATAATTGTCAAGTGTTGTACCTAATAGTTATTTGTTGCTGATAATAGTCAAGTGTTGTACCTAATAGTTACTTGTTGCTGATAATAGTCACTTGTTGTACCTAATAGTTACTTGTTGCTGATAATTGTCAAGTGTTGAACCTAATAGTTACTTGTTGATGATAATTGTCAAGTGTTGAACCTAATAGTTACTTGTTGCTGATAATAGTCACTTGTTGTACCTAATAGTTACTTGTTGCTGATAATAGTCAAGTGTTGTACCTAATAGTTGCTTGTTGCTGATAATAGTCAAGTGTTGAACCTAATAGTTACTTGTTGCTGATAATTGTCAAGTGTTGAACCTAATAGCTGCTTGCTGCTGATAATAGTCACTTGCTGTACCTAATAGTTACTTGTTTTTGATAACAGTCACTTGTTGTACCTAATAGTTACTTGTTGCTGATAATAGTCACTTGTTGTACCTAATAGTTACTTGTTGCTGATAATTGTCAAGTGTTGTACCTAATAGTTACTTGTTGCTGATAATTGTCAAGTGTTGTACCTAATAGTTACTTGTTGTTGATAATAGTCACTTGTTGTACCTAATAGTTACTTGTTGCTGATAATAGTCACTTGATGTACCTAATAGTTACTTGTTGCTGATAATTGTCAAGTGTTGTACCTAATAGTTACTTGTTGCTGATAATAGTCAAGTGTTGTACCTAATAGTTACTTGTTTCTGATAATAGTCACTTGTTGTACCTAATAGTTACTTGTTGCTGATAATTGTCAAGTGTTGAACCTAATAGTTACTTGTTGCTGATAATAGTCACTTGTTGTACCTAATAGTTACTTGTTGCTGATAATAGTCACTTGCTGTACCTAATAGTTACTTGTTTTTGATAACAGTCACTTGTTGTACCTAATAGTTACTTGTTGCTGATAATAGTCACTTGTACCTAATAGTTACTTGTTGCTGATAATAGTCACTTGTTGTACCTAATAGTTACTTGTTGCTGATAATAGTCAAGTGTTGAACCTAATAGTTACTTGTTGCTGATAATAGCTACTTCCTGCTGTAAATAGTCACTTTTTGTACCTAATAGTTACTTGTTGCTGATAATAGCTACTTGTTGTACCTAATAATTACTTGTTGCTGATAATAGTCAAGTGTTGTACCTAATAGTAACTTCTTGCTGATAATAGTCACTTGTTGTACCTAATAGTTACTTTTTTTTGATAATAGTCACTTGTTGTAACTAATAGTTACTTGCTGCTGATAATAGTCACTTGTTGTAGCTAATAGTTACTTGTTGCTGATAATAATCAAGTGTTGTAGCTAATAGTTACTTGTTGTTGATAATAGTCACTTGTTGTACCTAATAGTTACTTGTTGCTGATAATAGTCAAGTGTTGTACCTAATAGTTACTTGTTGCTGATAATAGTCAAGTGTTGTACCTAATAGTTATTTGTTGCTGATAATAGTCAAGTGTTGTACCTAATAGTTACTTGTTGCTGATAATAGTCACTTGTTGTACCTAATAGTTACTTGTTGCTGATAATAGTCAAGTGTTGTACCTAATAGTTATTTGTTGCTGATAATAGTCAAGTGTTGTACATAATAGTTACTTGTTGCTGATAATAGTCAAATGTTGTACCTAATAGTTACTTGTTGCTGATAATAATCACTTGTTGTACCTAATAGTTACTTGTTGCTGATAATAGTCAAGTGTTGTACCTAATAGTTACTTGTTGCTGATAATAGTCAAGTGTTGTACCTAATAGTTATTTGTTGCTGATAATAGTCAAGTGTTGTACCTAATAGTTACTTGTTGCTGATAATAGTCACTTGTTGTACCTAATAGTTACTTGTTGCTGATAATAGTCAAGTGTTGTACCTAATAGTTACTTGTTGCTGATAATTGTCAAGTGTTGTACCTAATAGTTACTTGTTGCTGATAATAGTCACTTGTTGTACCTAATAGTTACTTGTTGCTGATAATAGTCACTTGTTGTACCTAATAGTTACTTGTTGCTGATAATTGTCAAGTGTTGTACCGAATAGTTACTTGTTGCTGATAATAGTCAAGTGTTGTACCTAATAGTTACTTGTTGCTGATAATAGTCACTTGTTGTACCTAATAGCTACTTGCTGCTGAAAATAGTCACTTGCTGTACCTAATAGTTACTTGTTTTTGATAACAGTCACTTGTTGTACCTAATAGTTACTTGTTGCTGATAATAGTCACTTGTTGTACCTAATAGTTACTTGTTGCTGATAATTGTCAAGTGTTGTACCTAATAGTTACTTGTTGCTGATAATAGTCAAGTGTTGTACCTAATAGTTACTTGTTGCTGATAATAGTCAAGTGTTGTACCTAATAGTTACTTCTTGCTGATAATAGTCACTTGTTGTACCTAATAGTTACTTGTTGCTGATAATAGTCAAGTGTTGTACCTAATAGTTACTTGTTGCTGATAATAGTCACTTGTTGTACCTAATAGTTACTTGTTGCTGATAATAGTCAAGTGTTGTACCTAATAGTTGCTTGTTGCTGATAATAGTCAAGTGTTGAACCTAATAGTTACTTGTTGCTGATAATTGTCAAGTGTTGAACCTAATAGCTGCTTGCTGCTGATAATAGTCACTTGCTGTACCTAATAGTTACTTGTTTTTGATAACAGTCACTTGTTGTACCTAATAGTTACTTGTTGCTGATAATAGTCACTTGTTGTACCTAATAGTTACTTGTTGCCGATAATTGTCAAGTGTTGTACCTAATAGTTATTTGTTGCTGATAATAGTCAAGTGTTGTACCTAATAGTTACTTGTTGCTGATAATAGTCACTTGTTGTACCTAATAGTTACTTGTTGCTGATAATTGTCAAGTGTTGAACCTAATAGTTACTTGTTGATGATAATTGTCAAGTGTTGAACCTAATAGTTACTTGTTGCTGATAATAGTCACTTGTTGTACCTAATAGTTACTTGTTGCTGATAATAGTCAAGTGTTGTACCTAATAGTTGCTTGTTGCTGATAATAGTCAAGTGTTGAACCTAATAGTTACTTGTTGCTGATAATTGTCAAGTGTTGAACCTAATAGCTGCTTGCTGCTGATAATAGTCACTTGCTGTACCTAATAGTTACTTGTTTTTGATAACAGTCACTTGTTGTACCTAATAGTTACTTGTTGCTGATAATAGTCACTTGTTGTACCTAATAGTTACTTGTTGCTGATAATTGTCAAGTGTTGTACCTAATAGTTACTTGTTGCTGATAATTGTCAAGTGTTGTACCTAATAGTTACTTCTTGCTGATAATAGTCACTTGTTGTACCTAATAGTTACTTGTTGCTGATAATAGTCACTTGTTGTACCTAATAGTTACTTGTTGCCGATAATTGTCAAGTGTTGTACCTAATAGTTATTTGTTGCTGATAATAGTCAAGTGTTGTACCTAATAGTTACTTGTTGCTGATAATAGTCACTTGTTGTACCTAATAGTTACTTGTTGCTGATAATTGTCAAGTGTTGTACCTAATAGTTACTTGTTGCTGATAATTGTCAAGTGTTGTACCTAATAGTTACTTCTTGCTGATAATAGTCACTTGTTGTACCTAATAGTTACTTGTTGCTGATAATAGTCACTTGTTGTACCTAATAGTTACTTGTTGCCGATAATTGTCAAGTGTTGTACCTAATAGTTATTTGTTGCTGATAATAGTCAAGTGTTGTACCTAATAGTTACTTGTTGCTGATAATAGTCACTTGTTGTACCTAATAGTTACTTGTTGCTGATAATTGTCAAGTGTTGAACCTAATAGTTACTTGTTGATGATAATTGTCAAGTGTTGAACCTAATAGTTACTTGTTGCTGATAATAGTCACTTGTTGTACCTAATAGTTACTTGTTGCTGATAATAGTCAAGTGTTGTACCTAATAGTTGCTTGTTGCTGATAATAGTCAAGTGTTGAACCTAATAGTTACTTGTTGCTGATAATTGTCAAGTGTTGAACCTAATAGCTGCTTGCTGCTGATAATAGTCACTTGCTGTACCTAATAGTTACTTGTTTTTGATAACAGTCACTTGTTGTACCTAATAGTTACTTGTTGCTGATAATAGTCACTTGTTGTACCTAATAGTTACTTGTTGCTGATAATTGTCAAGTGTTGTACCTAATAGTTACTTGTTGCTGATAATTGTCAAGTGTTGTACCTAATAGTTACTTGTTGTTGATAATAGTCACTTGTTGTACCTAATAGTTACTTGTTGCTGATAATAGTCACTTGATGTACCTAATAGTTACTTGTTGCTGATAATTGTCAAGTGTTGTACCTAATAGTTACTTGTTGCTGATAATAGTCAAGTGTTGTACCTAATAGTTACTTGTTTCTGATAATAGTCACTTGTTGTACCTAATAGTTACTTGTTGCTGATAATTGTCAAGTGTTGAACCTAATAGTTACTTGTTGCTGATAATAGTCACTTGTTGTACCTAATAGTTACTTGTTGCTGATAATAGTCACTTGCTGTACCTAATAGTTACTTGTTTTTGATAACAGTCACTTGTTGTACCTAATAGTTACTTGTTGCTGATAATAGTCACTTGTTGTACCTAATAGTTACTTGTTGCTGATAATAGTCACTTGTTGTACCTAATAGTTACTTGTTGCTGATAATAGTCAAGTGTTGAACCTAATAGTTACTTGTTGCTGATAATAGCTACTTCCTGCTGTAAATAGTCACTTTTTGTACCTAATAGTTACTTGTTGCTGATAATAGCTACTTGTTGTACCTAATAATTACTTGTTGCTGATAATAGTCAAGTGTTGTACCTAATAGTAACTTCTTGCTGATAATAGTCACTTGTTGTACCTAATAGTTACTTTTTTTTGATAATAGTCACTTGTTGTAACTAATAGTTACTTGCTGCTGATAATAGTCACTTGTTGTAGCTAATAGTTACTTGTTGCTGATAATAATCAAGTGTTGTAGCTAATAGTTACTTGTTGTTGATAATAGTCACTTGTTGTACCTAATAGTTACTTGTTGCTGATAATAGTCAAGTGTTGTACCTAATAGTTACTTGTTGCTGATAATAGTCAAGTGTTGTACCTAATAGTTATTTGTTGCTGATAATAGTCAAGTGTTGTACCTAATAGTTACTTGTTGCTGATAATAGTCACTTGTTGTACCTAATAGTTACTTGTTGCTGATAATAGTCAAGTGTTGTACCTAATAGTTATTTGTTGCTGATAATAGTCAAGTGTTGTACATAATAGTTACTTGTTGCTGATAATAGTCAAATGTTGTACCTAATAGTTACTTGTTGCTGATAATAATCACTTGTTGTACCTAATAGTTACTTGTTGCTGATAATAGTCAAGTGTTGTACCTAATAGTTACTTGTTGCTGATAATAGTCAAGTGTTGTACCTAATAGTTATTTGTTGCTGATAATAGTCAAGTGTTGTACCTAATAGTTACTTGTTGCTGATAATAGTCACTTGTTGTACCTAATAGTTACTTGTTGCTGATAATAGTCAAGTGTTGTACCTAATAGTTACTTGTTGCTGATAATTGTCAAGTGTTGTACCTAATAGTTACTTGTTGCTGATAATAGTCACTTGTTGTACCTAATAGTTACTTGTTGCTGATAATAGTCACTTGTTGTACCTAATAGTTACTTGTTGCTGATAATTGTCAAGTGTTGTACCGAATAGTTACTTGTTGCTGATAATAGTCAAGTGTTGTACCTAATAGTTACTTGTTGCTGATAATAGTCACTTGTTGTACCTAATAGTTACTTGTTGCTGATAATTGTCAAGTGTTGAACCTAATAGTTACTTGTTGATGATAATTGTCAAGTGTTGAACCTAATAGTTACTTGTTGCTGATAATAGTCACTTGTTGTACCTAATAGTTACTTGTTGCTGATAATTGTCAAGTGTTGTACCTAATAGTTGCTTGTTGCTGATAATAGTCAAGTGTTGAACCTAATAGTTACTTGTTGCTGATAATTGTCAAGTGTTGAACCTAATAGCTACTTGCTGCTGATAATAGTCACTTGCTGTACCTAATAGTTACTTGTTTTTGATAACAGTCACTTGTTGTACCTAATAGTTACTTGTTGCTGATAATAGTCACTTGTTGTACCTAATAGTTACTTGTTGCTGATAATAGTCAAGTGTTGTACCTAATAGTTACTTGTTGCTGATAATTGTCAAGTGTTGTACCTAATAGTTACTTGTTGCTGATAATAGTCACTTGTTGTACCTAATAGTTACTTGTTGCTGATAATAGTCACTTGTTGTACCTAATAGTTACTTGTTGCTGATAATAGTCACTTGATGTACCTAATAGTTACTTGTTGCTGATAATTGTCAAGTGTTGTACCTAATAGTTACTTGTTGCTGATAATAGTCAAGTGTTGTACCTAATAGTTACTTGTTGCTGATAATAGTCACTTGTTGTACCTAATAGTTACTTGTTGCTGATAATTGTCAAGTGTTGAACCTAATAGTTACTTGTTGATGATAATAGTCAAGTGTTGTACCTAATAGTTACTTGTTTTTGATAACAGTCACTTGTTGTACCTAATAGTTACTTGTTGCTGATAATAGTCACTTGTTGTACCTAATAGTTACTTGTTGCTGATAATTGTCAAGTGTTGTACCTAATAGTTACTTGTTGATGATAATTGTCAAGTGTTGAACCTAATAGTTACTTGTTGCTGATAATAGTCACTTGTTGTACCTAATAGTTACTTGTTGCTGATAATTGTCAAGTGTTGTACCTAATAGTTGCTTGTTGCTGATAATAGTCAAGTGTTGAACCTAATAGTTACTTGTTGCTGATAATGTCAAGTGTTGAACCTAATAGCTACTTGCTGCTGATAATAGTCACTTGCTGTACCTAATAGTTACTTGTTTTTGATAACAGTCACTTGTTGTACCTAATAGTTACTTGTTGCTGATAATAGTCACTTGTTGTACCTAATAGTTACTTGTTGCTGATAATAGTCAAGTGTTGTACCTAATAGTTACTTGTTGCTGATAATTGTCAAGTGTTGTACCTAATAGTTACTTGTTGCTGATAATAGTCACTTGTTGTACCTAATAGTTACTTGTTGCTGATAATAGTCACTTGTTGTACCTAATAGTTACTTGTTGCTGATAATAGTCACTTGATGTACCTAATAGTTACTTGTTGCTGATAATTGTCAAGTGTTGTACCTAATAGTTACTTGTTGCTGATAATAGTCAAGTGTTGTACCTAATAGTTACTTGTTGCTGATAATAGTCACTTGTTGTACCTAATAGTTACTTGTTGCTGATAATTGTCAAGTGTTGAACCTAATAGCTACTTGCTGCTGAAAATAGTCACTTGCTGTACCTAATAGTTACTTGTTTTTGATAACAGTCACTTGTTGTACCTAATAGTTACTTGTTGCTGATAATAGTCACTTGTTGTACCTAATAGTTACTTGTTGCTGATAATTGTCAAGTGTTGTACCTAATAGTTACTTGTTGCTGATAATTGTCAAGTGTTGTACCTAATAGTTACTTGTTGCTGATAATAGTCACTTGTTGTACCTAATAGTTACTTGTTGCTGATAATAGTCACTTGATGTACCTAATAGTTACTTGTTGCTGATAATTGTCAAGTGTTGTACCTAATAGTTACTTGTTGCTGATAATAGTCAAGTGTTGTACCTAATAGTTACTTGTTGCTGATAATAGTCACTTGTTGTACCTAATAGTTACTTGTTGCTGATAATAGTCAAGTGTTGTACCTAATAGTTACTTGTTGCTGATAATAGTCACTTGTTGTACCTAATAGTTACTTCTTGCTGATAATAGTCACTTGTTGTACCTAATAGTTACTTGTTGCTGATAATAGTCAAGTGTTGTACCTAATAGTTACTTGTTGCTGATAATAGTCACTTGTTGTACCTAATAGTTACTTGTTGTTGATAATAGTCAAGTGTTGTACCTAATAGTTACTTGTTGCTGATAATAGTCAAGTGTTGTACCTAATATTTACTTGTTGCTGATAATAGTCAAGTGTTGTACCTAATAGTTACTTGTTGCTGATAATTGTCAAGTGTTGTACCTAATAGTTACTTGTTGCTGATAATTGTCAAGTGTTGTACCTAATAGTTACTTCTTGCTGATAATAGTCACTTGTTGTACCTAATAGTTACTTGTTGCTGATAATAGTCACTTGTTGTACCTAATAGTTACTTGTTGCTGATAATTGTCAAGTGTTGTACCTAATAGTTATTTGTTGCTGATAATAGTCAAGTGTTGTACCTAATAGTTACTTGTTGCTGATAATAGTCACTGTTGTACCTAATAGTTACTTGTTGCTGATAATTGTCAAGTGTTGAACCTAATAGTTACTTGTTGATGATAATTGTCAAGTGTTGAACCTAATAGTTACTTGTTGCTGATAATAGTCACTTGTTGTACCTAATAGTTACTTGTTGCTGATAATAGTCAAGTGTTGTACCTAATAGTTGCTTGTTGCTGATAATAGTCAAGTGTTGAACCTAATAGTTACTTGTTGCTGATAATTGTCAAGTGTTGAACCTAATAGCTGCTTGCTGCTGATAATAGTCACTTGCCCGTACCTAATAGTTACTTGTTTTTGATAACAGTCACTTGTTGTACCTAATAGTTACTTGTTGCTGATAATAGTCACTTGTTGTACCTAATAGTTACTTGTTGCTGATAATTGTCAAGTGTTGTACCTAATAGTTACTTGTTGCTGATAATTGTCAAGTGTTGTACCTAATAGTTACTTGTTGTTGATAATAGTCACTTGTTGTACCTAATAGTTACTTGTTGCTGATAATAGTCACTTGATGTACCTAATAGTTACTTGTTGCTGATAATTGTCAAGTGTTGTACCTAATAGTTACTTGTTGCTGATAATAGTCAAGTGTTGTACCTAATAGTTACTTGTTGCTGATAATAGTCACTTGTTGTACCTAATAGTTACTTGTTGCTGATAATTGTCAAGTGTTGAACCTAATAGTTACTTGTTGCTGATAATAGTCACTTGTTGTACCTAATAGTTACTTGTTGCTGATAATAATCACTTGCTGTACCTAATAGTTACTTGTTTTGATAACAGTCACTTGTTGTACCTAATAGTTACTTGTTGCTGATAATAGTCACTTGTTGTACCTAATAGTTACTTGTTGCTGATAATAGTCACTTGTTGTACCTAATAGTTACTTGTTGCTGATAATAGTCAAGTGTTGAACCTAATAGTTACTTGTTGCTGATAATAGCTACTTCCTGCTGATAATAGTCACTTTTTGTACCTAATAGTTACTTGTTGCTGATAATAGTCAAGTGTTGTACCTAATAGTTGCTTTTTGCTCATAATAGTCAAGTGTTGAACCTAATAGTTACTTGTTGCTGATAATTGTCAAGTGTTGAACCTAATAGCTACTTGCTGCTGATAATAGTCACTTGCTGTACCTAATAGTTACTTGTTTTTGATAACAGTCACTTGTTGTACCTAATAGTTACTTGTTGCTGATAATAGTCACTTGCTGTACCTAATAGTTACTTGTTTTTGATAACAGTCACTTGTTGTACCTAATAGTTACTTGTTGCTGATAATAGTCACTTGTTGTACCTAATAGTTACTTGTTGCTGATAATAGTCACTTGTTGTACCTAATAGTTACTTGTTGCTGATAATAGTCAAGTGTTGAACCTAATAGTTACTTGTTGCTGATAATAGCTACTTCCTGCTGATAATAGTCACTTTTTGTACCTAATAGTTACTTGTTGCTGATAATAGTCAAGTGTTGTACCTAATAGTTGCTTGTTGCTGATAATAGTCAAGTGTTGAACCTAATAGTTACTTGTTGCTGATAATTGTCAAGTGTTGAACCTAATAGCTACTTGCTGCTGATAATAGTCACTTGCTGTACCTAATAGTTACTTGTTTTTGATAACAGTCACTTGTTGTACCTAATAGTTACTTGTTGCTGATAATAGTCACTTGTTGTACCTAATAGTTACTTGTTGCTGATAATTGTCAAGTGTTGTACCTAATAGTTACTTGTTGCTGATAATTGTCAAGTGTTGTACCTAATAGTTACTTCTTGCTGATAATAGTCACTTGTTGTACCTAATAGTTACTTGTTGCTGATAATAGTCAAGTGTTGTACCTAATAGTTACTTGTTGCTGATAATAGTCACTTGTTGTACCTAATAGTTACTTGTTGTTGATAATAGTCAAGTGTTGCACCTAATAGTTACTTGTTGCTGATAATAGTCAAGTGTTGTACCTAATATTTACTTGTTGCTGATAATAGTCAAGTGTTGTACCTAATAGTTACTTGTTGCTGATAATAGTCAAGTGTTGAACCTAATAGTTACTTGTTGCTGATAATAGTCAAGTGTTGTACCTAATAGTTACTTGTTGCTGATAATTGTCAAGTGTTGTACCTAATAGTTACTTGTTGCTGATAATTGTCAAGTGTTGTACCTAATAGTTACTTCTTGCTGATAATAGTCACTTGTTGTACCTAATAGTTACTTGTTGCTGATAATAGTCACTTGTTGTACCTAATAGTTACTTGTTGCCGATAATTGTCAAGTGTTGTACCTAATAGTTATTTGTTGCTGATAATAGTCAAGTGTTGTACCTAATAGTTACTTGTTGCTGATAATAGTCACTTGTTGTACCTAATAGTTACTTGTTGCTGATAATTGTCAAGTGTTGAACCTAATAGTTACTTGTTGATGATAATTGTCAAGTGTTGAACCTAATAGTTACTTGTTGCTGATAATAGTCACTTGTTGTACCTAATAGTTACTTGTTGCTGATAATAGTCAAGTGTTGTACCTAATAGTTGCTTGTTGCTGATAATAGTCAAGTGTTGAACCTAATAGTTACTTGTTGCTGATAATTGTCAAGTGTTGAACCTAATAGCTGCTTGCTGCTGATAATAGTCACTTGCTGTACCTAATAGTTACTTGTTTTTGATAACAGTCACTTGTTGTACCTAATAGTTACTTGTTGCTGATAATAGTCACTTGTTGTACCTAATAGTTACTTGTTGCTGATAATTGTCAAGTGTTGTACCTAATAGTTACTTGTTGCTGATAATTGTCAAGTGTTGTACCTAATAGTTACTTGTTGTTGATAATAGTCACTTGTTGTACCTAATAGTTACTTGTTGCTGATAATAGTCACTTGATGTACCTAATAGTTACTTGTTGCTGATAATTGTCAAGTGTTGTACCTAATAGTTACTTGTTGCTGATAATAGTCAAGTGTTGTACCTAATAGTTACTTGTTGCTGATAATAGTCACTTGTTGTACCTAATAGTTACTTGTTGCTGATAATTGTCAAGTGTTGAACCTAATAGTTACTTGTTGATGATAATTGTCAAGTGTTGAACCTAATAGTTACTTGTTGCTGATAATAGTCACTTGTTGTACCTAATAGTTACTTGTTGCTGATAATAGTCACTTGCTGTACCTAATAGTTACTTGTTTTTGATAACAGTCACTTGTTGTACCTAATAGTTACTTGTTGCTGATAATAGTCACTTGTTGTACCTAATAGTTACTTGTTGCTGATAATAGTCACTTGTTGTACCTAATAGTTACTTGTTGCTGATAATAGTCAAGTGTTGAACCTAATAGTTACTTGTTGCTGATAATAGCTACTTCCTGCTGTAAATAGTCACTTTTTGTACCTAATAGTTACTTGTTGCTGATAATAGCTACTTGTTGTACCTAATAATTACTTGTTGCTGATAATAGTCAAGTGTTGTACCTAATAGTAACTTCTTGCTGATAATAGTCACTTGTTGTACCTAATAGTTACTTTTTTTGATAATAGTCACTTGTTGTAACTAATAGTTACTTGCTGCTGATAATAGTCACTTGTTGTAGCTAATAGTTACTTGTTGCTGATAATAATCAAGTGTTGTAGCTAATAGTTACTTGTTGTTGATAATAGTCACTTGTTGTACCTAATAGTTACTTGTTGCTGATAATAGTCAAGTGTTGTACCTAATAGTTACTTGTTGCTGATAATAGTCAAGTGTTGTACCTAATAGTTATTTGTTGCTGATAATAGTCAAGTGTTGTACCTAATAGTTACTTGTTGCTGATAATAGTCACTTGTTGTACCTAATAGTTACTTGTTGCTGATAATAGTCAAGTGTTGTACCTAATAGTTATTTGTTGCTGATAATAGTCAAGTGTTGTACCTAATAGTTACTTGTTGCTGATAATAGTCAAATGTTGTACCTAATAGTTACTTGTTGCTGATAATAATCACTTGTTGTACCTAATAGTTACTTGTTGCTGATAATAGTCAAGTGTTGTACCTAATAGTTACTTGTTGCTGATAATAGTCAAGTGTTGTACCTAATAGTTATTTGTTGCTGATAATAGTCAAGTGTTGTACCTAATAGTTACTTGTTGCTGATAATAGTCACTTGTTGTACCTAATAGTTACTTGTTGCTGATAATAGTCAAGTGTTGTACCTAATAGTTACTTGTTGCTGATAATTGTCAAGTGTTGTACCTAATAGTTACTTGTTGCTGATAATAGTCACTTGTTGTACCTAATAGTTACTTGTTGCTGATAATAGTCACTTGTTGTACCTAATAGTTACTTGTTGCTGATAATTGTCAAGTGTTGTACCTAATAGTTACTTGTTGCTGATAATAGTCAAGTGTTGTACCTAATAGTTACTTGTTGCTGATAATAGTCACTTGTTGTACCTAATAGTTACTTGTTGCTGATAATTGTCAAGTGTTGAACCTAATAGTTACTTGTTGATGATAATTGTCAAGTGTTGAACCTAATAGTTACTTGTTGCTGATAATAGTCACTTGTTGTACCTAATAGTTACTTGTTGCTGATAATTGTCAAGTGTTGTACCTAATAGTTGCTTGTTGCTGATAATAGTCAAGTGTTGAACCTAATAGTTACTTGTTGCTGATAATTGTCAAGTGTTGAACCTAATAGCTACTTGCTGCTGATAATAGTCACTTGCTGTACCTAATAGTTACTTGTTTTTGATAACAGTCACTTGTTGTACCTAATAGTTACTTGTTCTGATAATAGTCACTTGTTGTACCTAATAGTTACTTGTTGCTGATAATAGTCAAGTGTTGTACCTAATAGTTACTTGTTGCTGATAATTGTCAAGTGTTGTACCTAATAGTTACTTGTTGCTGATAATTGTCAAGTGTTGTACCTAATAGTTACTTGTTGCTGATAATAGTCACTTGTTGTACCTAATAGTTACTTGTTGCTGATAATAGTCACTTGATGTACCTAATAGTTACTTGTTGCTGATAATTGTCAAGTGTTGTACCTAATAGTTACTTGTTGCTGATAATAGTCAAGTGTTGTACCTAATAGTTACTTGTTGCTGATAATAGTCAAGTGTTGTACCTAATAGTTACTTGTTGCTGATAATTGTCAAGTGTTGAACCTAATAGTTACTTGTTGATGATAATAGTCAAGTGTTGTACCTAATAGTTACTTGTTGCTGATAATAGTCACTTGTTGTACCTAATAGTTACTTGTTGCTGATAATAGTCAAGTGTTGTACCTAATAGTTACTTGTTGCTGATAATAGTCAAGTGTTGAACCTAATAGTTACTTGTTGCTGATAATTGTCAAGTGTTGAACCTAATAGCTACTTGCTGCTGATAATAGTCACTTGTTGTACCTAATAGTTACTTGTTTTTGATAACAGTCACTTGTTGTACCTAATAGTTACTTGTTGCTGATAATAGTCACTTGTTGTACCTAATAGTTACTTGTTGCTGATAATAGTCAAGTGTTGTACCTAATAGCTACTTGCTGCTGATAATAGTCACTTTTTGTACCAAATAGTTACTTGTTGCTGATAATAGCTACTTGTTGTACCTAATAATTACTTGTTGCTGATAATAGTCAAGTGTTGTACCTAATAGTTACTTCTTGCTGATAATAGTCACTTGTTGTACCTAATAGTTACTTGTATTTGATAATAGTCACTTGTTGTACCTAATAGTTACTTGTTGCTGATAATAGTCACTTGTTGTAGCTAATAGTTACTTGTTGCTGATAATAGTCACTTGTTGTAGCTAATAGTTACTTGTTGTTGATAATAGTCACTTGTTGTACCTAATAGTTACTTGTTGCTGATAACAGTCAAGTGTTGTACCTAATAGTTACTTGTTGCTGATAATAGTCAAGTGTTGTACCTAATAGTTATTTGTTGCTGATAATAGTCAAGTGTTGTACCTAATAGTTACTTGTTGCTGATAATAGTCACTTGTTGTACCTAATACTTACTTGTTGCTGATAATAGTCAAGTGTTGTACCTAATAGTTATTTGTTGCTGATAATAGTCAAGTGTTGTACCTAATAGTTACTTGTTGCTGATAATAGTCAAGTGTTGTACCTAATAGTTACTTGTTGCTGATAATAATCACTTGTTGTACCTAATAGTTACTTGTTGCTGATAATAGTCAAGTGTTGTACCTAATAGTTACTTGTTGCTGATAATAGTCAAGTGTTGTACCTAATAGTTATTTGTTGCTGATAATAGTCAAGTTTTGTACCTAATAGTTACTTGTTGCTGATAATAGTCACTTGTTGTACCTAATAGTTACTTGTTGCTGATAATAGTCAAGTGTTGTACCTAATAGTTATTTGTTGCTGATAATAGTCAAGTGTTGTACCTAATAGTTACTTGTTACTGATAATAGTCAAGTGTTGTACCTAATAGTTACTTGTTGCTGATAATAATCACTTGTTGTACCTAATAGTTACTTGTTGCTGATAATAGTCACTTGTTGTACCTAGTAGTTACTTGTTGCTGATTATAGTGACTTGTTGTACCTAATAGTTATTTGTTGCTGACAATAGTCAGTTGTTGTAGATAATAGTCACGTGTAGATAATAGTACATTTTTGAAATTATCAGTCACTTGTTGCAGTTAATAGCCACTAGTTGCAGCTAATAGTCATTTGTTGTAGGTTATATTCGCTGGTTGCAGGTAATAGTCACTTGTTACAGTTAATAGTCGCATGTTGTAGGTAAAATCATTGGTTCCAGGTAATAGTCACTTGCAGCTAAGACACTTGTTGCATCTAATAATCCACTATTGCAACTAATAGTCAACTGTTGCAACTAATAGTCAATTGTTGCAACTGTAGTGAATTATCCTGATAATAAATAATTTAAAAAAATATTCGTATATTTAATGTATGTACCTTGGTCACTTAATCGTCACGGACCGACTAAATAATCAATGATAAACACATTTCTGGATGCCCATTAAGGCAACAATGAAGCTTGTTCACTTTACAAGAAACGAATCCGCCTTAACAAAGTACGTGGAACTAATCAATACTATTAACTTCTCATTTATTTTTTTTATCCACAGATTATTTCAATCAAAAAAAATTCTTGGCAATAACACCCTGGTGTTTTCATGTGGGAACATACGAGCAATTAAAGCTAAAGACAATGACTTTAATAACCCCAGATAGTAATCTGCCTAGCTTTAATGTTAAAAAAAAAAAGTAAAGAGCCTCCGTAACGCCAAGCGGCGTATTTGGGAATATGGTGTTTTAATGATCATAAATTGAACAGACCTTCAGCACATGATTTTTGGGGTAATGTGGTCGGTTTTACGCCCGTGCCGCTCTACTTTCCCAGAAAAATCCGGTACCCATTTAAGGCTGGGTGAACCCGGAAGCCGTCGATCAGGATCGAACCCGATCTCTTGTCCTTTGTAGTCCAGTTCACTAACCACTGAGCTATCGCGGATAATGACATCTGCAGGAAAATACCCGCTCCCCTCCAAAATTATATTAAACCCTACCTCAGTTTGCTGGCTCCATGATCTGAATGCTTCGGATTCGATTCCCACAAGTAGCAGATTCTTTTCCGGACAAGTCATCCAGGGTTCATCTAGCCTCTAACAGTGGGTACCATCGATTTTTCTGGGAAGTAAAGGCGGCCTGGCGTGATACCGACCACATATCTCAAAAATATGTCATGCATCTTCTTCTTCTACCTTTTTAGCTCCCAGTGGAGCATAGGTCTTCAACAAACACTTTCCAAGCCGTTCTGTTTTTTGCCATACTTTTAAGATCATTCCATGTCTTCCCCATCATCTTCATCTCTGCTTCTATCTGTCTTCTCCAAGAATTATTTGGTCTTCCTCGTTGTTTTTACCCCTGGGGATTCAAAAAAGGGCCTGTTGTGTAATACTCTCAGTTGGCTTCCGCAGTGTGTGTCCTATCCAGCGCCATCGTCTTTATCTCATTATCCACTGGTATTTGACTGGTACATTTCCATAATTCTATGTTAGTGATTTTGTACTGCCATTTCCATCATTTTATTCTGCTTAAGCATCCATTAATGACAGTCTGTATCTTCGTGATTGTCAATTTTGTTGTTCACCATGTTTCACAGTCATATAATAGGACCGGCTTAACATTTGAATAGAAAATTTTTATTTTTGTATTTAACCTAACTTCTTTGGATTTCCATATGTTTCCCAGTGCAACGAAAGCTCCTCTTGCTTTTGATATCATTATTTTTTGTATCATTTTCCGTTCCTCCCTCTTTATCTATATTTCTGCCCAGATATATGTAAGATTGTACGTCTAGCAGAGGTATTTGTGTCATGCATGGTCATAGACAAAATATGGGCACTAACATCATTCTTTCATACGCCCAGTAAAGCTGGACGGAACATTTACTTTTATTGCTTTAGATACATGTTACTGCATCCTCGCAGAGATAGGAAGATGCCGTGTGTTTTTGCCATGGGATTATTTAGAAAAATAAAATAATATGGTTATGGAGAGAGATCATATATATGTTAACATGCTGTAATGCTGTTGTAGAACTTAATACAAAACTACATAACGTTTCTGCGGATCTAAGTCAGCTTTTAGTTTAGATCTTAAGCTCATGATCATCTTTGATGTCGTGTGAGCTCGAATTTTGTTTAGGGCCTCAACAACTGAAGTCGCATCAAAGAGAAAGTGGCCAAGAAGGGAATAGTAACTGCCTGCATATATATTGTCAGTTCTGTCCTATCCTATCCTATCTTATCCTATCCTATCCTATCCTATCCTATCCTATCCTACCCTATCCTATCCTATCCTATCCTACCCTATCCTATCCTATTCAATCCTATCCTACCCTATCCTACCCTATCCTACCCTATCCTATCCTACCCTATCCTATCCTATCCTATCCTATCCTACCCTATCCTATCCTACCTTATCCTATCCTATCCTTCCTATCTTATCCTAACCTATCCTATTCAATCCTATCCTATCCTTCCTATCATATCCTATCCTTTTCAATCCTCCTATCCTACCCTATCCTATCCTACCTTATCCTATCCTATCCTTCCTATCCTTCCTATCCTTCCTATCTTATCCTAACCTATCCTATTCAATCCTATCCTATCCTTCCTATCATATCCTATCCTTTTCAATCCTATCCTATCCTTCCTATCCTATCCTATTTAATCCTGTCCAATCCTATCCTATCCTATGCTATCCTCTCCTATCCTATCCTATCCTATCCTATCCTATCCTATCCTATCCTATCCTATCCTATGCTATCCTTTCCTATCCTATCCTATCCTATGCTATCCTATCATATCCTATCCTATCCTATCCTATCCTATCCTATCCTATCCTATCCTATCCTATCCTATCCTATCCATAGAACCAGTTTCAGTGTAGTCAGAAATTTCTCATATCCGCTCCAGCACTTGTCACAGCATTTCCTAAAATGCATTGATAGATTCTGTTGACGAGGTCGCTCCGTGCCCATCCTACTCGAAAGCACAGGCGATAATTCCAAACCTCCTTAGCCGCCTCTTACAACACGCATGGTAAGTAACAATGGTTCTATTCTTGCCTTCCCTCCCCTTGATGGCACGGTATCCACACAGGAATGTCTGTTCTATCAGCCACCTCAACTAGAACATTGCACTCAACTTCGTCATTCTTGTTATTGGTTTTCACTGAAAAAAAATATGATCGTTCCACATAGAATTGAATTTTTGAAGTTTAAAAATTTTGCAGTTCAGACATTTGGGCATTTAAAATATGCACCGTGTTGGTGGAGGACAGACGAGAGCTGATCTGCTGGCTTCAAAGACATTCGGGGAATTGGTTACTGGGGATAAGTGAGACAATCTGGTTGCTTGTTTGATTTTAGGGAATTGTAGGTGGTGAAACTACGTCATATACACAGTTAAACATTGAGTAGTACACGAGTAAGATGGTGCGATCGAGGAGCAAACGAGGCCTTAAAGTGCGACCATCCCACTAAAGAATAAAAGTAACTGCGGTAAGAAATGCCACATTACTTCCACGTGATAGGTCATTGCGCTGAAACATTTGTCGCTTATTTTGCATTCATTTGACGTATTGTTGTTTTACAGTGTTCCGGATAGATAAAACGGATAATCATATATAATTATCACAAGTCGTTGATCCCCCAAAAATTGCTGTAAATGGTAAACTCTTTGGACACGCGCCAAAAGCGCTGGTTTACATACAATTATTGTGACATTAACAGATCCGAGAAATGGAAGCTGTGACCTGTCTCTGTTATAACAAATGTTAAGCCCCGTGTTGGAAGTGCATATATTGTTTAATTCATTTTCCTCTCGGCCCGATGACAGCACATATCGCGGAAGTTATAGTTCTCCATGATTGACAATCTACTGCTAGTTCTTGTAGTTCTTGCTTGTTTCTTAGTCCCATGGTTGAGACTTCCCTAGTCATTATTCTGCTTAGCGATTCTCTTGGTCTACCTCGTTTTCTTATACCAGATGGTTTCCACATGAATGCCTGACGGGGAAGTCTTTCTTCCTTCATTCTCAGCACAGGACCGATGTATTCCAACGCCTTCTTATAAAACTCGACACGTATTCTCATTTGATTCGTCCCTTATCTGTTCACTTGAAATGTATTCTTTTATTTAATTTCCTATCTAAAGTCTGGGTGGATTTCCAATTTTCACATCCATATTTTAGTACTGGTACCACACGGTGGGTTGAACAGTATAAGTTTGATTCGTTTACTGAGAACTTTGGATCTCTAGATGTTCGTCAGTTTTTTTTTAAAGCATTTGATCCTAGTGCGATGCGTGTCATGATTTCTGTTATGTCTCCATCTCTGGACATTTTACTGCCTAGGTAGGTAAACGTGCATATATATATATAAGCATATACAAATACTTATTCGTGTGAAACCGTGAAAATTTAGTGTAGTTTCAGAATAAAAAGACAACAATAACATTCCAGTGTCAAAACCTTACAGTAGACGAATGAGGAGATATATCTCTACACCCGTCATAGTTCGGCAAATCTAAAACACAACATTTATGCTCTTTTAAATGCTGCATTAATGATCCTTGAAGTTATTTGTTCATGCCAAGTTGTTGACAAATGACTGCTCTGTCACGTGGTTCATGGCTGATTGATACCCCGTTTTCCGTGTAAGATGAACACGAGTTTTAAACACTGTACGTCAAAATGTATTCTCTGCTGTGGTAAAAAAATGTGCCCTTCCATTACGTAACGACTGCACTATGGCATGCGACCTGCATTCCTTGGTCTTCAAAGACACTCCCCATGCAGACCACAATAAATGGGACCAATGCAGTAAACGATGTTTGTAAGGTCTGCTGCTCTGTTTAGCTTACATCACTAGACTACAAGTCTTAGTAGTACCTCTAGCAAACAACACACGATCATGAAAGTAAACAGAAATAAAGTAAATACAAAATAATAGCGAGAGAGCAGCGACTTTAACTGTCCACTTCATCTTAAATCAACTCTGAGCTTATCATAATCGTCATCGTTCTCATATCCAATAATTATCAAAACCTGTTTTCACTTCTCACAGATGCCTCTTTGAATATAAAATGTTGAGCAAGTTTTGACTGCCGCACGTCTTGCAGCCTCCATCATTGTACTATCGTTATTTGATGCTGTAGTAGACACACACACACACACACACACATCTTACTGTAGGTCTGCCTCTGAACATGTCCGTTTATTTTTATGGAACTTTTAAGTATATGTCGCTTATGCTTGTGCCACAAGGCCTTACAGTTACAATTATTGAGAGCGTGTATAATCAATAGCAATAAATCGTTGTGAATCATGGACAATCTCGCAAACAACAATGAGAACAATTGGTTCATTCCAAACAAAATGATATTTTTAAAAATCCTTAGGATGTCTTGGATAATAAAAAGGAGCAATGGAGACATTACAAAAGATGAAACATTGACAGGAATTGGCTTATAAACGAAACATTGACAGGAATTGGCTTATAAACGAAACATTGACAGGAATTGGCTTATATACGAAACATTGACAGGAATTGGCTTATAAACAACATTTTACACTTGAAATTAAAATACTACAGCCACGACAAACGACACAGTGAGCTAGAAAGAACAATATTGGAAGGCGTTGTTGCTGCAAAACGAGACAAGGGCAGATAAAGAAGGTGGTTTCAAGCAACCAAAGAGACCTTGAGCATGACAACAGAAGAAATGGGAAATCTGGACTAAAGACAGAGATAGCTTTCTTTTTCCAGAAGAATTCACGTGAGTGCCATGTTCTGCAAGGGACAAGTGACCTGATGAAGATGTCTTGTATGGTATGGATTCACATGACATCCTCTTATGGTGTACAAATATTCCATCTGTTGTCTCTTGCTAGATTTTAAGATTTGTTGTCAGTCTATTTATTTTTGACAATAGAAACAAGAAAAAGAGTTCTTATACGTTATGTAGAGTCAGTATTAACATATGGATGTGAACCATGGACAATGGGACAAGAGACAAGAAAATCACTGAAGGCTGTTGTAATAACATGCAATGAAATGTAGAAATGTGGTTTTACAGAAGAATGTTGAGAATACCATGGACAGCTAAGAAGAGTAATGAAAATGTTCTGAAAGAGGCCAAAGCAAAGAGTGGGGTCATATCCAATATTAGGAAGAAACAATCATCATTTTTTGGCCATGTAATGAGAAGGGAACAGTTGGAATATTTTGTAACAACTGGAAAAATTGAGGGATGAAGAGATAGAGGGAAGCAAGGAAAAAATATACCAGACAGCTTAAGTGAATGGCTTGGCAGACGGTCAACAACAGAAATGATAAATGACTCTCGAGATCGAAAGTTGTGGAGAGACATGATTACCTACGCCAGCAGGCATGGCACTTGATGATGATGTTGTCAGTCTATTCTTTTTGATATGTTCCAATTTATAATTCTCTCAGAATCGTTATCATAAATTATGCACGTCAGCGCAGCTGAATTTTGGTTCTAATTACAAAGAGCATTATCAAAGAGAAGTCAAAGATTGTATGTATTTGGATGTAATCTTGTTTAATCACACGCCTGTGAAGAAGGACCTGCAATTTTGAATGATTGGTCTCGTTTTGCATTGCCAGGTTGACCGTGTCATTGCAGAATTCCTGTAACGCCATGCATCCATGAGGCTTGTCTTTCTAGCGCCACAATCCAGATCGTCTGTTGTATCGACGCCCAATGGTGGATATAAAAAAAAAAAAAACTATCTTTACGTCACATAGTACCATTGCTCGTGTATGACGGGGGGCAACGATATAACCAGAGAAATAAAGGCCGCTTGGTCAAAGCAGTCACCACGACGTGTGAGACTCAGGATTTTTATTTCACCCCCGATAGTAAAAAATCCTTTCTGTCTACCGCGGGATTCGAACACCGAACGTCGGCTTTTCAGCCAGCGGAACAGTGGTTTTAGCCGCACGGCCACGCGCTCCTCTGCTGGATGATCAAGCTTTATTTGCCTAAAAAGATCGAACCATTTTACAATAATTTTCTGATCTTTCTACACGTTTAGTAATCCACACCAATTCTAACTTTCATTATTCTTCCATCATTTTTTACGATGCAATCCGAGGACCGGGTTTGCCGCCCGGTTAGATCCGTAATCGTTGAGCAAGACTATCTGTTTCAGCCAATTTAGTAAACTCCATCTTGAGGGTTTCATTTCTTTTCGATGCAGAGTTTAATCATCAGGTTTGGGAGAGAGATAATCAGGACACCCGCATGTATGTGTATTCGCCATACGACAAGCTCGTCTTGTGTCTTGATTTTGTTCCTACCCCTTCGTCATAATATAGTAAAATTCAAGAGCCCCCGTCACGCCATGTGGCGTATAGGGAATATGGTGTTAGTGACCTTAAATTTTACAGACTAGCACATGATTTTTGGGGTATGTGGTCGGTATTATGCCTGTGCCGCTTTACTTTCCCAGAAAAAATCCAGTACCCATTTATGGCTGGGTGAACCCGGAAGCAGTCGATTGGGATCGAACCCTGCCTCTTGTCCTTTGTAGTCCAGTTCACTAACCACTGAGCTATCGCGGCCCCTATCATAGAGCAAATGTCAAATCATGGACTTACGGCAACTCTTACTTTTGTGGACTCGCTTATGACTAGGGTCCTGATTCTTATGACGTATTGGAGACACGTAGATCATGTACCCACTAGATATCCTGAAAAAATATCAAAACCGCATTGAGCTGGAGTGTAATTGTGTTATGTGTTCTGAATATATATAGAATATTGGATGAGTTGCGGCCTCCGTTGCCTCCTCTGAATATCCGCCGCTGCTGAACGCACCCTAAATTCATCACGGCTGATCAGACTACAGGACTCCCGGCACGATGGACTCTGACCGAAAGCAAAAGAAAAATAGAGGAAAGCCAAGAATAATAAACCGAGAAACGGTAGAAAAATAGATGACTAATGTAGGCCATACTTTGGGCATCCTGATAAGTGATAGAACTTTCGTGTTGACATACAAAGCGCCATTTGACCTACTAGCTGCGGTGAGTGACCAAGGAGAGAGGACTCAACGGATTTCACTTAGATCGGGGTTTCTTTTCATTGAGAAATAATGTTGCTGAACGGACACAAATGTCGCCCATTAGTTCAAGTAAATTCGTGCACTCTTAACACAGCCGTTATAACAGTTAAAAATCACCGAGTAGAGCACTGGCCCCCTCAACACTTCTAAAAGTTATAGATAATTAGTGAAAGGTTAAAATATTTCACATTATTCATCATCATTGAGTGCCGTCTCCGCATCGAAGGTTGGCTACCATGGAGCGCCATTCCACTGTCTCTTGCTTTGATGGTGCAGATTGTCATAGGCTGACTTGTCCATCTTGTGATATTACTCCTCCATGTTAGTCTTGGTCTGCCTCTGCCTCTTTTACCTTGTATTTTCGCTTTCAATATTACTTTTATTAGGCTGTTGTGTCTTTTAACATGACCTAAAAATTTCATTTGTCTTGCTCTAATTGTGTTTAGTAAGTCTCTTTTCATTTTTAGTTTCCCATTATTACACAATTGTAAATTACGCATCTTTTGTTACAGAAATTCACTAAAACAGTTCTCTCCGCTTTTTTGAGGAATGTGGTTGATGTGTTTATATTTATTAATGTTCTCAGGTACATTTATAGTTGATGTGGTCAGTATCACGTCAGGCCGCAGTTATTTCACAAACTTAATCCATAATGCCAGTTTAAAGTTTGCCAGCCGACGGTGAGTTCGAACCTTGAGGAGACCAGGACATGAAACTGGAAGTTTTGGTTCAATTTGAACATGATAATTTGTTACATAAACATTGCTGCAATTTGTGTTATGTAAAATAGTTCATTCAATTACTGTCCTAAATTAATATTATTATATTTACATCATAATATCTTAGTAATTTACATATAAGTTATGAAAAAAATATGATTTTGCTGTTAATTAAAAACTTACAGTTTTGTTCTGGTTTTTTTTAATTTTTATTTTTTTATTTTTTTTTATTAAGACGCGACACAGTGATTATTACAGTAAACAATTCATAAATTCGCTTCCCCATCGGCACTACTTCTATATGTTTCAATTAAATAATAAAACGCCATCTGATAATCGTTATTGTGTTGTCATGGAAACTAGGAGCTTATTTCTGACATGACCTATCTAGTTTTCATACAAAATGCAAAGTAGATAGATGCCGTTTTACGGTTGTAGTAAGTTAGATCTCCGTAGAAATTGAAGCCTATTTATTAGTAACGGCTTGAGTTATTGGAGCTATATCACGGCTATACTAGGGAACACGGTGGCTGGTTGTACATTGACATTTAACTCATTGAGCTGGAATGTGATTGTGTCATGCGTTCTGATAAAATATTAGAGGAGTCGTGGCCTCCGTTGCCGCCTCTGAATATCCGCCACTGCTCAACGCACCCTAAATTCATCACGGCTGATCTCGCATCAAAGACAGACTACAGGACTCCAGGCACGAACTGTAGCACATGGGGAATTTGATATCTCTGGGAATGTCCTTATAGTGACAATCACCATATTTACATATGTATGTGTTATGTATCGGAGGTCATAATATAAATAATCTGAGGTATGCTGGTGATACGGAGCCGCGATAGCTCATTGGTTAGTGAACTGGACTATAAAGGACAAGGGGTAGGGTTCGATCCCAACCGACGGCCTCCGGGTTCACCCAGCCTTAAATGGGTACCGAATTTTTTTCTGGGAAAGTAAAGCAGCATGGGCTTAATACCGACCACATTACCCCAAAAATCATGTACTGAAGGTCTGTAAAATATAGGATGACTAACACCATATTTCGGGTGTCCGGTTAGCGCAATCGATAGGCGGTTGGCTTACCACGGCAACAGCCGGGGTTCGTACCCTGGCGAGGACACCTGGGTTTTACTAATTCCCTAAAAATTAGTGGGAGCCGCGATAGCTCAGTGGTTAGTGAACTGGACTACTACGGACAAGGGGTAGGGTTCGATCCCAACCGACGGCTCCGGGTTCACCCAGCCTTAAATGGGTACCGGATTTTTTCTGGGAAAGTAAAGCAGCACGGGCGTAATACCGACCACATTACCCCAAAAATCATGTGCTGAAGGTCTGTAAAATATAGGGTCACTAACACCATATTTCCCTATACGCCACTTGGCGTGACGGGGGGTACTTTACTTTTTTTTTTTTTAACACCATATTTCCCTATACGCCACTTGGCGTGACGGAAGTACTTTACTTTTTTTTTATGCTGGTGATACAGTCTTAATCGCTAAGAGTAAAAATGAGTTAAAAGATATGTTGAAGGAAAGCAAAAATAAAATAATCAGCCTCAACAGCAAAAAGACAGAAGTAATAGTAGTAATAAGGGAAAATGCATCACGACACTACACAATAAAGACAAGTGGAAAAATATTAAGACAGGTAAATGAATTGAAATATATGGAACAATGTTAACTTCAGATGGTAGATGTACAACAGAGGTGAGATATAGAATGGCTCAGGCATAAGCAGCTTTAAAAAAATGAGGAAGATACTATGCAATCCATTTTTGATAATAGAAACAAGAAAAAAAGTTCTTAAATTTATGTCTTAGCATATATCTCTCTCTCTCTCTCTGCGATCAGGACTCAATCAGAGTAGGACTCCAGACTCTCGCACGAAGATAGCTGTCTGTTTACGCCTGTTAGATCCACTCCGATTGAATACCTGTAAAAACGTTGCACTGTATTCTGTGCCAGTCGCCCAGTGCACCCGATTTCAGCCAGCATTTTGTTCAGGTTTGCTTTCCTTGGCCTTTGATTGTCCCCAATCTTCCTGCAAGGCAGCAGATGATCTTTTCTGTAGGGGGATTCAATCAGGCTTAGCATATGGATGTGAATCATGAACAATATGACAACGGACAAGAAAGTCACTGGAGGCTGTAGAAATGGGGTTCTACAGAAAAAATGTTCAGAATACGATGAAAACTAAGAAGATTAATGAAAACGGTTCTGAAGGAGGCCAAAGAAAAGAGAGGGAGAGAGATAATTTCCAATATTAGGAAGAAACAATCATCACTTTTTTGCCATGCATTGAGAAGGGAGCGGCTGGGCTATATTGTAACAACTGGGAAAATTGAGGGACGAAGAACAGATAGATGGAAGCAAAAAGAAAAGTTACCAGACAGCCTAAGAGAATGGCTTGGTAGAAGGTCAACAACAGAAATATAAAAAAAACAGTCGAGATCGAAAGTTATGGAGAGACATGATCATCTACGCCCCAGCAGGCATGTTACTTGATGATGATGATGACGTGTTATGTTGCCATTATCACAGCAGATTGCGCTGCGACTAATGAGGACAAAGTCATTTTGCTAAGAAATTGTGGGGCTCGGAAACTTGGAGTTAGTCAAACCAGGGGCAATTTGGTAGCGCTGCATGAGCTACATAAAGTATTGTAGAGTAGATCACAGCTTATGTCCTACAGTGTTGTAGAATAGATCACAGCTTATGTCCTAGAGTATTGTAGAGTAGATCAAAGCTTATGTCCTACAGTATTGTAGAGTAGATCACAGCTTATGTCCTACATTATGATGAAGTAGATCATAATTTTCACCCTGCAGTATTATGAAACAGATCATAACATACGCCTTACAGTATTGTGAAGTAGATCATAATATTCGCCCGACAATATTATGAAGTAGATTATAACTTTTACCCTACAGTATTATGAAGTAGATTAAGATTAATAGAGATAAGACAAACATTATGAGAATTTAATACAGTTGGCAATAACCAAATAAAACTAGGGGAAATACATCTACTAGACGTACAATCTTACATATATATGGGCAGCAATATAGATAAAGAGGGAGGAACATAAAATGATACCAAAATAAGAATATCAAAAGCAAGAGGAGCTTTCATTGCACTGGGAAACATATGGAAGTCCAAAGAAATTAGGTTAAATACAATAATAAAAATTTTCTACTCAAATGTTAAGTCGGTCCTATTATATGGCTGTGAAACATGGAGAACAACAAAATTGACAATCACGAAGATACAGACTTTCATTAATGGATGCTTACACAGAATAAAAGGATGGAAATGGCAGGACAAAATCATTAACATAGAATTATGGAAATGTCCCAGTCAAATACGAGTGGATAAAGAGATACAGCGAAGACGATGGCGCTGGATAGGACACACACTAGGGAAGCCAACCGAGAGTATTACACAACAGGCCCTTTTTGAATCCCGATGTGAAAAGACAAAGAGGAAGACCAAGGAATTCTTGGAGAAGACAGATAGAAGCAGAGATGAAGATGATGGGGAAGACATGGAATGATCATAAAAGAATGGCAAAAAACAGAACGACTTGGAAAGTGTTTATTGAAGACCTATGCTCCAATAGGAGCTAAAAAGGTAGAAAGAAAAATTATGAAGTAGATCATAACTTTTACCCTACAGTATTATGAAGTAGATCATAACTTTTACCCTACAGTATTATGAAGTAGATCATAACTTTCGCCCGACAGTATTAAGAAGTAGATTATAACTTTCGTCCTACTGTGACGTGACTGTTGTATTTTTAGTTTCAAAAAGTGAATGAGCAGAAAATTTATAATCATCCCAGGATAAATTATACCACAATGTAAGATACTGGGCCAAAAAGGCAGGCGCCCATGAGCTACTAGAGTATTAAGTAACAAAACAACCGTCCAGTTACTGCCTCAACACCCCTCCTACCCGCCCCCACCCCTTTTTATAAAAAATAACGTAAAATAAAACTTGTAAAAATGTGTACAGATAGAAGCAGAAATAATTTGCGGGACCGCGAGTATTGCTGCAGAGAATATAAAATAGACATAAGATAGTATCATCATCATCAACTACCATGCCTGCTGGCCTAGGTGATCATGTCTCTCTACAACCTTCGACCACGACAGTTTTTTATCATTTCTGTTGTTGACCTTCTGCCAAGCCATTCTCTTAAGCTGTCTGGTATTTTTTCTCTTTGCTTCCCTCTATCTCTTCGTCCCTCAATTTTCCCAGTTGTTACAATATATTCCAGTTATTCTCTTCTCATTACGTGGCCAAAAAATGATGATTGTTTCTTCCTAATATTGGAAATTAGCTCTCTTTTTGCTTTGCCCTCTTTCAGATTGTTTTCATTATTCTCCTTAGCTGTCCACGGTATTCTCAACATTCTTCTGTGAAACCACATTTATACATTTCATTGCATGTTATTACAATTTATTTATTTAATCTTTATTCGTATCTTTGTTATCCTTTTTCCTATTTTTGTATCTATTAGTTGTAAAATGTCATCTGTCATCCATTTCTTTCTTGAATTTGTTCTCACTGGTGAAATGAACTTTTGATGTTTGCTGCATTGTTTCTTTTAGCATTTCCCACTGTTCATCATTGCTCAGTATTGTCTCTATTGCATTGTAACGGTTCTGAATTGTGATGCTATAAATGTCTTGTCACCTTTTGTCAGATTTGAGTAAATCTAAATTTAACTTGATGTTAACTGAGGCTCCTTTGGCTGTTTTTACTTTTACCCTAAGCTTTCCCACAACTGATACATAATCACAACTGCAATCTGCCCCTGGTCTAGTTGTCACATATACCAGAAAAATAGTTTGGAGCAGGTAAAATATGTTAGAGCTGTGTTGTGTTTCTTTAGCTAGGATTTCTGTGTTTAATTTGTATAGCTTATTTAACCTACAGCACAAAAGCAAGAGATAGGGCGGAATGGCGTTCCATTGTAGCCGACCTTTGATGGAAAAACGGCACTCAATGATGAAGATTTGTTATACCTGATGAATGCTTTTTCCGAAACGTTGTAGTTTATTTTGTCTTTCTATCAGTCCAGCCTCTCTATTTTATGTTTATTTGAAACATGTTTACAGACATTTAGTTAAACTTACCATCAGGATCAAACTTGTCACCATGATATAAGTAACAGAAAAGTTCACTCACTGATGATACTACTCATTCAGCGTTCACAATTGATTATTCCCACCCGTTTTAAATCATTTTCACGGGAATCTAAAACTGTCAGAATTAAACAAGCCCGTCTGGTTCTCTAAACATCCTGACGTTATCTCGCAGAAGTTGGACAATCCGGGTATTGGTTACGATAACTAGACATGCTCATTTCTATATCAACTTTTTCAGACCGTAACAGAATTTCCACAATTTCCCGCCCTGATAGCTCTACAGGCCTCCATAGGGTTAGGTCGCGAGAGTTGTGCTCGCGGACAGAGTCTGCCTGGTTGTTTTATGGCAATCCGATGTGGCCAGGAAGTGGCAAAACTTAACACCAGTTGTGGGCGTTGACGGGAAATAGCTGGGCTGTCTCTTTTCTTTTTTTTTTTTTTTTTTATAAACCGGATACGATTATTTCTTTCTTTCTTTCTTTCAAAAAATGCGTGTTCAATAACGTTGAGCTAATAATGCGGAGACAGGTGTGTTGAATGTAGAGTAATTTATGCCAGGGAGAACAAGAATAACATACACGTAAGACAGGTTTATCTTTGATATGGAGTAGATCTGCGTAGAGAACTTGATAAAATCATGAAGTTCCAGGAGGTTAAGGTAATGATAATGTATTAGTAAATATCACCATGTGTGTTCTGCTTTCTCTCTCTCTCTCTCTCTCTCTCTCTCTCTCTCTCTTTCTCTCTCTCTCTCTCTCTCTCTCTCTCTTTCTAACCCTCTCTCCCTCGTTTTTCGTCTCCATATCTCTCCCTCTCTTGCCAACTCTCTCAATTTCTTGTCATTTCACTCCATATCTCTTTCTTTATCTTCTTCCATCTCTCTCCCCCTCTCTTTCCCTTTGTCTCCATTTCACATTCTCCATTTTATCCCCTCTCTTCCACTATATAACCATCTCTCTCTATGTCTCTATCACCTCTATCTTTCTCTTCCCCTCTTTATCCATCATCTCTTCCTCTCGAATTCTCCCCCATTCCCCCTCTCTTTTCTCTCTCTCTCTCTCTCTCTCTAATTCCCCCCGCTCTCCTTCTCTCCCCCTCTTTCTCCGTCTCTCCTCCTCTCTCCCCTCTATGTTCCTCTATCTCTATCCCCTCTCTCCACCTTTCTCCATCTCTCTTCCATTCTCTCCCCCTCTCTCTCTCTCTCTCTGAGAAACAGACCTTGACATGCTGTCACGTGTTATTTAACCAGACAAGACTACAATAGTACCAGCAATCAACAACCACCTTCTAGGCCAACAAATAGTTTTCATCCTCTAAGACACAAACTCGAGACAGACGACAAACAAATGGAAACAATTAATATATTCATCAATCAAATCCTGTGGCCATGCAGGAGTTACGTAGCTGCAAACGGTATTTGCAAGATCGTGGGCAGAAGGACATGTCTGTGAAGATTGGCAAGAGGCCATTACAGCAACAAGGGGGAGTGATGGCGATGTCAAGAATATGGATAGAGTCGGGTTCAGATCAAGCGAGGCCCTAGACTTTTCTTTTTTTGAGGTCCTTGATCCTCTACCGATCCCTCCCCATTCTCGAGACTAATTGAAGATGGAAAAGTATTTTAAATAAAATTAAGCGACGCCGATGATGATGACGTGTGCTTGAAAGTCTGTTATTCACAATTCCCCCTCTATAGAATATAACATGTTACTGTTAAATACTATAACGATTTGAGGTAGTGCATATATAATTATATATATATATATGGCCTTTGGCGTCTTAACAGACATGATAGCAAGAAATCATGAGTCAGTAGCTTTGCAAAAATATTAGTGTCTTACACTGGATGCTTTGTTGTGTCTTTCGTGATGGCTGAAACTGCCAATATTGGATAGACAGAACCGGCCACAGAACGTACAAGATGTATTTGTTGTGCCTGGCATCGTTTACTTTCTCCTGCGCCTTTTGTCTTCTGATTTTGATATCAGTACTGCCTCGAAAGTTGCTGTATTTTTTTTTTAATTCTTATTCTCCATGTGCTACGACCTACAGCCAGTTTCTTTCACTGACAGAGAATTCCCTCAAGGAAACCCTGCAAACACTCTTATATCTCAGCACTGGTCTGTCCTTTGGTCACTTTCCGTCCTTAAGTTACCCATACAATATTTGTTTGGGAATACGATTGTTTGCCATTCTTCTTACATTCATATAGCCTTTGATGTCTTGACAGACAGTTGGTAGGGAGCAATCATGATTTGTCAGTAGTTTGATCAAATATTTGTGTCTTATCTTGAAAGCTGGGAGCCGCGATAGCTCAGTAGTTAGTGAACTGACTACAAAGGACAAGAGGTAGGGTTCGATCCCAACAGACGGCTTTCGGGTTCACCCAGCCTTTAATGGGTACCGGATTTTTTCTGGGAAAGTAGAGCGGCATGGGCGTAATACCGACCACATTACCACAAAAATCATGTGCTGAAGGTCTGTAAAAGGTATGGTCACTAACACCATATTACATATACGCCACTTGGCGTAGCGGGGGTACTTATCTTGAAAGCTGTTTTACAGAGTAGCTCCTCGCGTCGATGAATCTGCCAACGTTGAAATAAAAGATCCGAATAAAGAAGATGTATTTGTGATGCCTTACTACATTTATTCCCTTCTTCATCTCTTATCTTCTTATTTTAACATCATCTCTTCCTCAAATGTTGATGTACCCTTTTCCCCATTAATGATCTTCTTGTACTACGATTTGACTCCAAATTTTCCCAGTTTCCTCCGCTGAAAGAGAATTCTTTGCATGAAATTAAAAAAAAGACTCCACCTTTGCTTTAATGTTGAAATCAATACTGTAAAAATCTTTCTACAATAACCGAACTTTGTAAACATTTATGAACTAAACATAATGTTTTTAAGGGAAATTAAAATGAACGGAGACACATTAAATATTGAGGCCCTAGGCTTCAGCCTTCTTAGCCTAAAGATAACTCTGACATTAAGTTTGGCACATACAAGGACATAGCACTGGTAAGTCGTGTTGGAAAGATAGAAGCGCTGGTATTCACACAAAGAGCTAGACTAATCAGGGAGACCAAGCTCCAGCGATTATGTTTGTATTTTAGAGATAACGAAGTGAATTGGTGTCTTCTTTGTTGATACATAGCACGTTGGGCAAACCCATAGGTATTCAGTCATTTTCAAGACGTGATGGAGTGTTTGTATACCATCTAGCTCGCCCAGTTCCCACTTGCCTGAAGTTGTATTTCAAATTATTACAGTTTCATAACCGCATCATCACTCAGAGCCATGTTGACTTCCAACAAACAATCGCTGATGGTCTTAAACACGTCGACGTAATTATGTCTACTAAATCCACCACAGGAGAACTGGAGAGAAGTAAAAAAAAAAAAAAAAAAGAAAAGAAAATAAAAAGTGTTACGGTTGCAGCTCTACGTAGGTTATCAAGAAGAAAAAATCGAACGAGGCCATCGGCAGGAACAATAAATAACACGTACACCAACACGTACGTAAATACAAATAACACTACATGACTAATTAATAATTAGATCCAAAACAAAATAAAATATGAAATTACGGTGAAAGAACTCAACTTCCAGTTTCTGTGACCATATCCAGAATGGAATTGGATTACTAGACTAATGGACTAGCGTTGACAGCCTGAGACTAGCGTTTCTGGACTTACATTGCCACGCTTTGGGGGGCCTCGGTAGCCTAGTTAGGAAACCGACCCGACTGGGCTACCGACGTTCGGACAACCCGTGTTCGATTCTCGCTGGGAGCAGTGTGAGTTGGACTCGTGGTTGGAAAAAAATTACCCCTGCGGTCGACCCAGCCGCTGGCAGAAATGAGTACCAGGGTAGTACTCTGGGAAGGTGAGGAATGCCACCTCGCATGGTGAGTTTCGATGCTTGAAGCGACACTGTCCAATTAGTCCTCAAACACTTCTGGATAGGCGGCCGAGCACATATGGGTGAAAACTCTTGTGCTAAGACGACTGTTCAAGTCTCGTACTTGACCGTTACATTGCCACGACCCCGTTCTTGTTTTGGACAATACAGGGTTGTCTCTAACGAGGTCTTATTTAAGTCGCTCTCTCTCTCTCTCTCTCTATATATATATATATATATATGTGTGTGTGTGTGTGTGTGCGTGCGTGCATGTGTGTGTGTGTGTGCGTGTGTGTGTGTGGGGGGGGAGGATAAACTGATGCCACAGAAATGCAAGAAAGCTACTGCAACCCGACACAAGCCATCTTAGCTGCAGAAGATGGCGCTGGCATCAGCCCACGGCCAGAAAAAAAACTTGTCAACGTTCACAATCAATGACCCAAGTTGTAACACGTCAACAAAAACGCATCACTATCTCATGGAGTCGATCTTTTTTTAAAATTGAAATTTTATCAATACACGCACACGTATATACGCACACATACAGAAGGAGAGAGAAAGAGAGAGACAGAGTTAGAAAAACAGAAGTGAAAAGAATATTCATTTTTTGAGATGTTGTCTATTCTTTGCACAGCAATAATGCGATTGCAGTTTCCATTTGTATTATCTTAGATTTAGAAGCTTTCTATTCTATTCTATTCTATTCTATTCTATTCTATTCTATTCTATAGCCTTAAAAAGAAAAGTAAAGAGCCCCGTCACGCCAAGATGCGTATAATATGATGTTAGTGACCATAATTTCTGTAGACCTTCGGCACATGATTTTTGAGGTAATGTGGTCGGTATTACGCCAGTGCCGCTTTCTTTTCCCCAAAATAAATCCTTTACCCATTTAACGCTGGGTGAACGCGGAAGCCGTCGCTCAGGATGGAACCCGACGTCTTGTCAATTGCAGTCCAGTTCACGAACCACGGAGCTAGCGCGGCACCGTATTCTGTAGCCTTAGTTGTGACAGTTTCCTGACCTCTGTTGTGACTATTCTATAGTGAAGGTACAGTTTCCACAAAGATATTACGCTATATGAAAATAACATATTATATACTCATGCTGAAAACATATGATATACTCATACTGAAAACATATGATATACTCATACTGAAACATATGATATACTCATACTGAAACACATGATATACTCATACTGAAGCACATGATATACTCATACTGAAACACATGATATACTCACACAGAAAAATCTTGTATTAACTATAGTTTACAAAACCTTGCAGAGTTTTGATTAGACCTAAAACACTGTTTGACAGTTCCAGTCAAGTGCCAATCAAAAATGAACTGAAACTTGAAACAGTAAGAAATTACTTTTCAGCATTTTTTTTTTTTTTGGGGGGGGGGGGGGGTGTTGCAAAAATAAGTTTCTTTTTTTTTTCTTTATAAAAGTGATACTTTATAAGTGATTCCCTCCCCCTTGCTAGTCGTGTGGCGAAAATTGTGTTAATGACAACATTTGTCTATGACCGCGGCACATTTTTGGGTTGTGTGGTCAGTATCACGCCAGACCGCCTCTGGTAAAAGTCTCTGGTAACCATTTTTTAGAGGCTGTGTGAACCCCGGATTCTTGTGTCCGAAAAAAAATCTGCCGGTTCTGGAGATCGAACCCAGTCCCATCTGCCCAGGAAGCGGGCACACTAACCACTCAGCCACCGAGACACCATTCTTAAAAGAGCACTGAATACACATTTAATGTGCTTTTATATGAATGAGGATATGTATAAAAATACAAATATACGCATGAGCGGGCGCTCTAGCACAAACATACACATGTAGCGGTACAAATGCAAATTGAGGAATAATACATGGGAATTGTATTATTTTTTTACAAATATATGAGGAGACACTTGAGAATGGAACAAATGGAATATATTGTGACAACTGGGAAAATTGAGGGACGAAGAGATAGAGGAAAGCAAATAGAAAAAGATACCAAACAGCTGAAGAGAATAGCTTGGCAGAAGGTCAACAATGAAATGATAAATAACTGTCGAGATCGAAAGTTGTTGAGAGACATGATCACCTACGCCAGCAGGTGTGGTACATGAGAATGATGGTGCTGACACGAGGAAAATACCATCGTACATCCACCATCAAATCTAGAACGTTCTTTAATAAAGACAAAGAGAATAATGGAGCAGATTACAAATTAACAAACCATGTTCAATTTCAAGAGGAGTAAATGCAAATCAAGGCATGATCGTAAGGGGCGAGAAAGGAGGATTGAGCATAGGACTGGCTATCCCATACTGTAAAAAAATAAGTCGAAAAAAACTTCACAAACATGGACAAGAAATTCTTGGAGAGGACAGGCAGAAGCAGAGATGAAGATGATGGGGAAGACATGGAATGATCTTAAAGGAATGGCAAGACACATAACGACTTGGAAAGTGTTAGTTGAAGAGATATGCTCCACAGGGAGCTGAAAGGTAGAAGCAGAAGAAATGCAAATCATAAGGGACTCATACAGCGTCACTGACATATGACCAAAAGATACAAAAAGTAGTAGCAGCTGTGTATGGAAAATAACGGAAATACACATACAAATATGTACAAAAACATATATGTTCAAGCGGAGCAATAATAAGTTTTGTGTACGAAAATTATAAAGAAAAAAGGCAACAGATTTTATGTTGCTACCTGGGCTGAGTTTGAGAAGAAGGATTTCGACTTTTCAAAAAATTATGTTACTCTGGTTATACCAGAGTACTCCCAATGTTGCTGCGATGGTCGTGCACATTGCCGCGAAGGTCGTGCACCATGCTACGAAGGTCGTGTACTATACTACGAAGGTCGTGCAATATGCTGCGAAGGTCGTGTACTGTGTTGCGAAGGTCGTGCACTATGCAGCGAAGGTCGTGTACTGTCCTGCGTATGTCGTGCACTATCCTGAGTAGGTCGTGCACTACCCTGCGTAGGTCATTAATTATCCTGCGTAGGTCGTACACTATGATGCGAAATCGTTCTGTGCGACCAGGGAAGGAAAGAGAACGGTTCTTTATCCAAACTCAATGTTGGACGAATAATTTACTGGCGAGGATAATTAGAAACGGATTAGACTGTCGATGTGCTGCAGAATTAGGGTGAGTCAAGAGCATTCGATGAGTACATGTAGATACTCTAATCGTGTAAGTCTCGGATTATTCTGGGATTGCTGACGTGTCCCGGCCTCATCAGAGCTAGCATGATGCTCTTGCGGCTGACTCAGCAACAGCTTTCAGTGCTACAACATAGACCGTGCCTGACCCACACATCCCAGTACTGACAGTACAAAGGAATGGAGTTCCCAGTCCGAGATATCGTTATCACCTGTTAGCAGCTACAGACACGTTCCGCCGTGTCGATTGTCTCTTTGATAAGAGGCAACCATGAGAGTGTATAAGGACAACACGCAGAGTAGCAAGCTATTTTATTCTACCACCAGCACGAAGAGCACATCAGTGTGCTAGGTTAAAGCTAAGACAGTCGTGTTCCACGGGATATGGCCAGTAGATTCGACCAGAAGTGTCGCGCAGAATAAGTTTAGTTATCATTTGCCGAATATAGTGTGAGTTTCCAAGCTCAATTCAGTAGTAGGTCGACGCCTGTGAAGCATGACCCAGGCAACTACCCTCCATCTTCGCTGGAGTGTCAAGATGCTAAAGAGTCGATACACTTGTTCTTCAGAAGTTGTTTCTCTAGTGATCAGATTCCCTCGTACTGTGTGAAGATTCCTTTATTATTGGAATGTATCATTATAGACGAACACTAGATAAGAAATAGGTCACACAAATAATGTGTAAACTGAGCTAAAAACATATCTCTTACAAATCACAAACTCCAGTAAACGTTACACGTTATCTCAAGACATGAGATCAGAACTCACCACGTGACACGACTATTAAGAAATATAGTGTTTCTCAATTTGTCTTACTATTGTCATTTTTTGGTGCGATGTCGACATTACACCTACGCCGTCTTCTTAACAAAAAGTCGGTCCCCTTTAAGGATGAAGAAACACAAAAGTCGGTCCCCTTTAAGGATGAAGAAACACAAAAGTCGGTCCCCTTTAAGGATGAAGAAACACAAAAGTCGGTCCCCTTTAAGGATGAAGAAACACAAAAGTCGGTCCCCTTTAAGGATGAAGAAACACAAAAGTCGGTCCCCTTTAAAAATGAAGAAACACAAAAGTCGGTACCCTTTAAGGATGAAGAAACACAAAAGTCGGTCCCCTTTAAGGATGAAGAAACACAAAAGTCGGTCCCCTTTAAGGATGAAGAAACACAAAAGTCGGTCCCCTTTAAGGATGAAGAAACACAAAAGTCGGTCCCCTTTAAGGATGAAGAAACACAAAAGTCGGTCCCCTTTAAGGATGAAGAAACACAAAAGTCGGTCCCCTTTAAGATGAAGAAACACAAAAGTCGGTACACTTTAAGGATGAAGAAACACAAAAGTCGGTCCCCTTTAAGGATGAAGAAACACAAAAGTCGGTCCCCTTTAAGGATGAAGAAACACAAAAGTCGGTACACTTTAAGGATGAAGAAACACAAAAGTCGGTCCCCTTTAAGGATGAAGAAACACAAAAGTCGGTCCCCTTTAAGGATGAAGAAACACAAAAGTCGGTACACTTTAAGGATGAAGAAACACAAAAGTCGGTACACTTTAAGGATGAAGAAACACAAAAGTCAGTCCCCTTTAAGGATGAAGAAACACAAAAGTCGGTCCCCTTTAAGGATGAAGAAACACAAAAGTCGGTCCCCTTTAAGGATGAAGAAACACAAAAGTCGGTCCCCTTTAAGGATGAAGAAACACAAAAGTCGGTCCCCTTTAAGGATGAAGAAACACAAAAGTCGGTCCCCTTTAAGGATGAAGAAACACAAAAGTCGGTACACTTTAAGGATGAAGAAACACAAAAGTCAGTCCCCTTTAAGGATGAAGAAACACAAAAGTCGGTCCCCTTAAGGATGAAGAAACACAAAAGTCGGTCCCCTTTAAGGATGAAGAAACACAAAAGTCGGTCCCTTTAAGGATGAAGAAACACAAAAGTCAGTCCCCTTTAAGGATGAAGAAACACAAAAGTCGGTCCCCTTTAAGGATGAAGAAACACAAAAGTCGGTCCTCTTTAGGGATGAAGAAACACAAAAGTCGGTCCCCTTTAAGGATGAAGAAACACAAAAGTCGGTCCCCTTAAGGATGAAGAAACACAAAAGTCGGTCCCCTTTAAGAATGAAGAAACACAAAAGTCAGTCCCCTTTAAGGATGAAGAAACACAAAAGTCGGTCCCCTTTAAGGATGAAGAAACACAAAAGTCGGTCCTCTTTAGGGATGAAGAAACACAAAAGTCGGTACCCTTTAAGGATGAAGAAACACAAAAGTCGGTCCCCTTTAAGGATGAAGAAACACAAAAGTCGGTACCCTTTAAGGATGAAGAAACACAAAAGTCGGTCCCCTTTAAGGATGAAGAAACACAAAAGTCGGTACCCTTTAAGGATGAAGAAACACAAAAGTCGGTACCCTTTAAGGATGAAGAAACACAAAAGTCGGTACCCTTTAAGGATGAAGAAACACAAAAGTCGGTACACTTTAAGGATGAAGAAACACAAAAGTCGGTACACTTTAAGGATGAAGAAACACAAAAGTCGAACACTTTAAGGATGAAGAAACACAAAAGTCGGTCCCCTTTAAGGATGAAGAAACACAAAAGTCAGTCCCCTTTAAGGATGAAGAAACACAAAAGTCGGTCCCCTTTAAGGATGAAGAAACACAAAAGTCGGTACACTTTAAGGATGAAGAAACACAAAAGTCGGTACACTTTAAGGATGAAGAAACACAAAAGTCGGTACACTTTAAGGATGAAGAAACACAAAAGTCGGTACACTTTAAGGATGAAGAAACACAAAAGTCGGTCCCCTTTAAGGATGAAGAAACACAAAAGTCGGTCCCTTTAAGGATGAAGAAACACAAAAGTCGGTCCCCTTTAAGGATGAAGAAACACAAAAGTCGGTCCCCTTTAAGGATGAAGAAACACAAAAGTCGGTCCCCTTTAAGGATGAAGAAACACAAAAGTCGGTCCCCTTTAAGGATGAAGAAACACAAAAGTCGGTCCCCTTTAAGGATGAAGAAACACAAAAGTCGGTCCTCTTTAGGGATGAAGAAACACAAAAGTCGGTCCCCTTTAAGGATGAAGAAACACAAAAGTCGGTCCCCTTTAAGGATGAAGAAACACAAAAGTCGGTCCCCTTTAAGAATGAAGAAACACAAAAGTCAGTCCCCTTTAAGGATGAAGAAACACAAAAGTCGGTCCCCTTTAAGGATGAAGAAACACAAAAGTCGGTCCTCTTTAGGGATGAAGAAACACAAAAGTCGGTACCCTTTAAGGATGAAGAAACACAAAAGTCGGTCCCCTTTAAGGATGAAGAAACACAAAAGTCGGTACCCTTTAAGGATGAAGAAACACAAAAGTCGGTCCCCTTTAAGGATGAAGAAACACAAAAGTCGGTACCCTTTAAGGATGAAGAAACACAAAAGTCGGTACCCTTTAAGGATGAAGAAACACAAAAGTCGGTACCCTTTAAGGATGAAGAAACACAAAAGTCGGTACACTTTAAGGATGAAGAAACACAAAAGTCGGTACACTTTAAGGATGAAGAAACACAAAAGTCGAACACTTTAATGATGAAGAAACACAAAAGTCGGTCCCCTTTAAGGATGAAGAAACACAAAAATCAGTCCCCTTTAAGGATGAAGAAACACAAAAGTCGGTCCTCTTTAGGGATGAAGAAACACAAAAGTCGGTCCCCTTAAGGATGAAGAAACACAAAAGTCGGTCCCCTTTAAGGATGAAGAAACACAAAAGTCGGTCCCCTTTAAGGATGAAGAAACACAAAAGTCGGTCCCCTTTAAGGATGAAGAAACACAAAAGTCGGTCCCCTTTAAGGATGAAGAAACACAAAAGTCGGTCCCCTTTAAGGATGAAGAAACACAAAAGTCGGTCCCCTTTAAGGATGAAGAAACACAAAAGTCGGTACACTTTAAGGATGAAGAAACACAAAAGTCGGTCCCCTTTAAGGATGAAGAAACACAAAAGTCGTCGATCGTGATTGAGCCGGAACTCTTGATGCATCTGACAGTAATGCACTGTATTATTAGTTGTGCAGCACACAAGCAGAGGTAGAATGATTACCAAATTACACAAACAATTTTACAGCTGTTTCCATCATCTCTCCTTCCCTGCTAGGAAGGTCCACACTACAATCGATAAAGCTGCCATACTGACACCCATATTAAGATTCAAACAACGACGATGCTTTTATATCTGAAACTTGTGGATGTATCTAAAATAAAAGAGATACATAAAACATGAATAACAGTTTCCTATTTCATGATTTGCACCCTATGCACGACTGGAAGTGCAGGGAAAAGTTAACGACTGTCTCTGTCATCATCATCATGGGCCATACCGGTTGGCGTGTCCTTCCACAATCTTTCATCCGCAGTGTATCGTATCAATTCTGTTGTTGACTGTTTTCCATGCGGTAACACGAAGCTAGACTGTATCTTCTATCTTTGACGTCCCCAATCTTTCTTTCCCTATATTTGCCAGTTGTAACCAAGCCAAGTACAATAGCTTTCCTCGTCTCATGATGTGCCTGCAAAATACATGTTGATTGTTTCTTCATGATGTTTTTTTAGGAGCTCCCTTAGTGTTTTGACCTCTTTGAGAATTTCATCATTGGTCTTTTCAGCTGTCCAGTCTAATCCCACATATGTGGACTTTAATCGTTTTATCATTTGTTTGTCTACTGTCCTTGATTCAATTCCTTAGCTCAAATGTGGATCTATATAGCACCGATGACACTCTACTTTCTCACTTCTGTTGACATAGACTTGTTGCATAAGACTTTTGTTTCATTTTCTGAAATACTATTTTGGCCTGAGCTATTCTGCTTTTTATCTCTGTAGTGCATCTTCCATCTGATGTTATTATTGTTCCCAGGTATTTGACGCGTTGCATTTGTTTCAGATTTGTCCTGTTTAATTTTATGTTACATGATGGTGATGACTGATTCTTGTTTCTATAGATGTGATTATTTTTTTATTTATTATTAACACTATCAGTTACATCCATGTTTATGTATTCAGATTTCGGAAGTATAAGATAGACAAGCTATCGTCGTCACAGCACCGTCAGAGACACATAGCAGACCAAGATATCACTCCACCTCCCAGTTGGTCTTCCTGTGTCACAACAGACAGGCTAACGAGATGTGGACCGTAGCTGTGTCCTCGCAGTAGTCAAGTCTGTTCATTTACTCGACCTAGTATTATTGTCCTGACAAAATGTAACTCTTTCTACAAAACCCGGAAAAAGAAAGACGGTTGTCAAACACACCATATTGACTTCCAGGGTCGACCACGTGGCATTCGATAGTCGTCACAAACTGTCTAGATATTATTCAAAAATGCATATATCATAACATTAGTTGTAACATTTTGTTATATTTGTTTAGTTGTCTCATAACATTAGTTGTAACATTGTTTGACAATGTCCATGTTTAACATTGATAGCAAAGATTTGGAATAAAGATAGAGTTGATCAAGTTCTTCTTTGTTTCCATTAAGACAGCAGGATGCTTTAAAATTTATGACATTTGGTCTGTAACTTTGATAACACTTTGAATTCTTGCACAATCTCCCTGGTAAGTCTTCCATTCTCTGTAACTTTGATAACACTTTGAATTCTTGCACAATCTCCCTGGTAAGTCTTCCATCCTCTGTAACTTTGATAACACTTTGAATTCTTGCATCAATCTCCCTGGTAGGTCTTCCATCCTCTGTAACTTTGATAACACTTTGAATTCTTGCACAATCTCCCTGGTAAGTCTTCCATCCTCTGTAACTTTGATAACACTTTGAATTCTTGCATCAATCTCCCTGGTAGGTCTTCCATCCTCTGTAACTTTGATAACACTTTGAATTCTTGCATCAATCTACCTGGTAGGTCTTCCATCCTCTGTAACTTTGATAACACTTTGAATTCTTGCATCAATCTCCCTGGTAGGTCTTCCATCCTCTGTAACTTTGATAACACTTTGAATTCTTGCATCAATCTCCCTGGTAAGTCTTCCATCCTCTGTAACTTTGATAACACTTTGAATTCTTGCATCAATCTCCCTGGTAGGTCTTCCATCCTCTGTAACTTTGATAACACTTTGAATTCTTGCACAATCTCCCTGGTAGGTCTTCCATCCTCTGTAACTTTGATAACACTTTGAATTCTTGCATCAATCTCCCTGGTAGGTCTTCCATCCTCTGTAACTTTGATAACACTTTGAATTCTTGCACAATCTCCCTGGTAAGTCTTCAATCCTCTGTAACTTTGATAACACTTTGAATTCTTGCATCAATCTCCCTGGTAAGTCTTCCATCCTCTGTAACTTTGATAACACTTTGAATTCTTGCACAATCTCCCTGGTAAGTCTTCCATCCTCTGTAACTTTGATAACACTTTGAATTCTTGCACAATCTCCCTGGTAAGTCTTCCATCCTCTGTAACTTTGATAACACTTTGAATTCTTGCATCAATCTCCCTGGTAGGTCTTCCATCCTCTGTAACTTTGATAACACTTTGAATTCTTGCACAATCTCCCTGGTAAGTCTTCCATCCTCTGTAACTTTGATAACACTTTGAATTCTTGCATCAATCTCCCTGGTAGGTCTTCCATCCTCTGTAACTTTGATAACACTTTGAATTCTTGCATCAATCTCCCTGGTAAGTCTTCCATCCTCTGTAACTTTGATAACACTTTGAATTCTTGCATCAATCTCCCTGGTAAGTCTCCTTTCCTCTGTAACTTTGATAACACTTTGAATTCTTGCACAATCTCCCTGGTAAGCCTTCCATCCTCTGTAAAAACCCTACCCAGATATTTAAATTCGTGTACTTACTTTAATTTGTAATTGTCTATTGAGATGTCCATGTTTCTTGGTGTTCTACTTATGTTCATGATTACAATTTTGTCTATATTTATCTTCATATGGTGCTGATAGCAGTTTCTTTGCAGCGAATTTATATGCGACTGTAGTTGTTCAATCACCGTATCAAGCCTCATGAAATGATTATAGAGAGTCTTCAATGTATCTTCCCAACCAGGCTCAAGTGTTCTCTCTTTGTTGTACCATAGTACCAAGTCTATCAGTTCTTTCGCTACTATAGACATCAGGATATCAAGAACATCAAATCTAGACATGTCTTGACGGCTCTATACCACCAAATCCACATCCAATATATGAACTTCCTATATGGACAATCAGATAAAAACGATGCAGGAAAACACAAATGAACTATCATCAATAGCCAGCAAAATTGGCTTGAGGTCAATCATGAAAAGACTAAAGTCATGAAAAGTTTAATTCCAACAAGTGACAAAATATACATGGAAAACAAACCAGTAGAAGAGATCGATCACTTCATCTATCTTGGAAGTCACATTGATCGAGAAGGGATACAAGCAAAGAAATTAGAATCAGACTGGCTAAAGCAGCAATGTCTTTCAGAAGCCTTGAAAAGTTGTGGAAATCAAAACTCATTAGCACAAACACAAAACTTAGGCTATTCAAATCAAATGTACTATCAACCCTTACGTATGCGTGTGAAAGCTGGAAAACAACAAGAGATATAGAAACAAAGTTGAACGCATTCGAAAATAAATGTCTAAGGAAAATACTTGGTATAGAATGGAACGAATTCAAAACAACGAGGAATTAGAGAAATCGCCAATCAACCACTAATATCTTCAGTAATAAAGAAAAGACGATGGTCATACGTTGGACATGTGATGAGAAGAGATAATAATCGAATAGCAAAGCAAGCCCTCATATGGGAAACAACAGGTAAAAGAAAAAGAGGAAGACCCAGGGAGACACTGAGAAGAACATTGATGAGAGAGGCAAGAGCAGCAGGAATCGGCTCCCTCAATGAGATAGAACTGCTTGCACAGAACAGAGACAGATGGCGAGATTTGATAAAATATCTTTAAAAGAAAACTGCTAGAACAAAAATTCATATAGGAGAAGGTGTATCTTGGTCTACGCCCTATGGGCCGGTTACGGCTCGAAAGGTCAATAGATATATGGACACCCTAAAACATCCTTCTCTGTCCAACAAATGTTACTTGCGCCATTGTGTAAAGTTAGATTGACATTTGGGCATATAATTTTGTAGTTATAAATACAAAGTTATAACAAAAATATATCTGAATTAATGCAAAAGTTGTCAAATTCCCGCACAAATTTCACATAAATCCTAATTCATAAAGTGTCGTGTTTTAGCAAAAATAATCCAATCTTCGAATGTTTTGGCATAGACAGGCTAGGTTTCGCAAATGAAACCGTTTTTTTAAACTCTCATTATATTTTCTGTTCTTTTTATTTATTAGAATTTTTTTTTAGTCATTTGTGTATTGAATACTTGAAAGCAAAAAATGAAGACGGCTGGTGTATTTGACCAGTTCTCGTATAGTTAGGAATATGATAAGGTCGCCAATCACGAGATAGCTCTAAAACTGAAACAGAAGAAGGAATACAAATAGTTTAAAAAAAATAATTGATAGATAGTAACAAGAATTGATAGATGTTAACAACAAAATTAATAAACGAATCAACATAAGAGTTGATAGATACTAGCACAAGAGTTGATAGACACTAACACAAGAGTTGATAGACATTAACACAAGAGTTGATAGGCATTAACACAAGAGTTGATAGGCATTAACACAGCAGTTGGCAGGCATTAACAAACTAATTTATAGATACTAAAAACATATTAACAAAAGAACTGATAGACATTAAACACAATAATTGACATATATTAACAAAAGAACTGATAGACATTAAACACAATAATTGACATATATTAACAAAAGAACTGATAGACATTAAACACAATAATTGACATATATTAACAAAAGAACTGATAGACATTAAACACAATAATTGACATATATTAACAAAAGAACTGATAGACATTAAACACAATAATTGACATATATTAACAAAAGAACTGATAGACATTAAACACAATAATTGACATATATTAACAAAAGAACTGATAGACATTAAACACAATAATTGACATATATTAACAAAAGAACTGATAGACATTAAACACAATAATTGACATATATTAACAAAAGAACTGATAGACATTAAACACAATAATTGACATATATTAACAAAAGAACTGATAGACATTAAACACAATAATTGACATATATTAACAAAAGTACCACTAGATATATTTGGGGCTGACAGAAAGCCCGTATTATCAGTAATATGTTGTTCAGTAATACATTACGCTCTCTTTTTCCCTTTGACGTAAGTGAAATGAGAGATTTGGTGATGTCACGTCTTTTTGGTCTGCCACTTTTTGTCCAATTAGTGTTTTATTTTTAAAGAAAATAAAAAACGTAGTTCAGTTGTGTCTTAAAGTTAGACACAGAAATATTTTCCCATTTTTTAATTTGTGCATCAAATTCGACATCTTGGGGCGGAATCCCTTCTTTCTGTTGTCTTCTTTCTCTTTGATTATTTTGCTTATTTCTCTTCTTCTTCTGCTTTTCTTCTTTTGCGCTCAGTTTTATGATACAGTAAGTCCATAACGATGACGGAGAGAAAGAAACGAAAAGTTGGAGATAAATGGAGGAGAATGGAGGGAGAGGAGAAAAAAATAAGGGAGGAGGGAGGGAGAGGAAAGAAATAGGAGAGATGAGTGGAGGGAAAGGAGACAAAAGATGAGATGAGGGAGAGGATAGAAAGATAAGAGAGGAAGGAGAGGAAGAGAAGATGGGATAGAGAGAGTAGAGATCAGGGAGATAAGAGAAAGAGAAGAGAGGAAGGAGAGGAAGGAGAGGAAGAGAAGATGGGATAAAGAGATTAGAGATCAGGGAGATAAGAGAAAGAGAATAGGGGATAAAGAGAGTAGAGATCAGGGAGATAAGAGAAAGAGAAGATGGGATAAAGAGAGTAGAGATCAGGGAGATAAGAGAAGAGAGGAAGGAGAGGAAGGAGAGGAAGAGAAGATGGGATAAAGAGAGTAGAGATCAGGGAGATAAGAGAAGAGAGGAAGGAGAGGAAGGAGAGGAAGAGAAGATGGGATAAAGAGAGTAGAGATCAGGGAGATAAGAGAAAGAGAAGAGGGGAAGGAGAGGAAGAAGATGGGATAAAGAGAGTAGAGATCAGGGAGATAAGAGAAAGAGAAGAGGGGAAGGAGAGGAAGAGAAGATGGGATAAAGAGAGTAGAGATCAGGGAGATAAGAGAAAGAGAAGAGGGGAAGGAGAGGAAGAGAAGATGGGATAAAGAAAGTAGAGATCAGGGAGATAAGAGAAAGAGAAGAGGAGAAGGAGAGAATATAAAGATAAGAGAGGAGTAAGAGGAGAGAAAGAGAGGAGATGTGGGAGAGGAGAGAAAAAAAGGAAAGAAGCGATAGAATGGGAAATAGATAAGAGATAGAGGAAAATGAAATTAATATAAAGATATAATTCCGTTATAAATAAGTGAATGAAACATATATATATATATATATATATATATATATATATATATATATATATATGTATATATGTGTGTGTGTGTGTGTGTGTGTGTGTGTGTGTTACTTCTACATTTTCTTTGTTGTTTATTGTTCCTATATTGTGGCAATAAAATTCGAGTGCAGCACAGAGAGAAGAAAAACAGCGAAAATGTAAGAGATAGCTTAAGAAAATGAAACAACAGGACGTCAGAACTTGAATTCATAAACAAGTGTAAAGAGAGAGTTGTGGATAGATATGGTTACATAGGCAGGTAGGCGCAGGCCATGACGATATGACCCATAATATATCGCGCGGTGTAATATCATCGAAATAGGTCAACTACACGCAGAACAGATGACAATATAAAGAGAGAAGAGTTGTATTTATTTGTTAATTTCTCTGTTCGTACTAAGAAGATCTGTTTGTTACATTCTTCTACAGTTTATACAAAACTACTGCTATGCTTCGACCAGACATATCCGTCTTTCCCATAACATTTTGCGAGGCTTGCCTTTCCGTTTGTACCCTCACTCTTGGTCAGACGTAGCCGCATGCATCGGGGACCACCAAGTGGAGATTATATAGGATCTTAGTCAGTTTATATTTACCGATTCCCACCCCACCCTTCACTCTGCCCTTCTGCACCTCATTTGACGTCCCATCTACTCGCTGTGAGCTTTTTGGATCTTGACTCAGTTAAGTCTCGCTTTAATTTTATATATATTAGCTTACTAATTTTCACATATTATCTTTTTTATCTTGTGATAAGGATCTGTCTATCTGTGTAAATTCTCAAGACCTACAATTAAATATCACAGTTGAGGGAATACATCTGGAGACAGTCCAGAGCTACAACTACCTGGGACATACTATAACCAATGATGGAAAATGCAAAACGGAAATAAACAAAAGATTAGGTATGGCAAAAAGTAATTTTAATGTCATGAAAAATATACTAACAACAAAACAAATATCAGCAGGGCTGAAACTAAGAATGGCGAAATGTTACATCTTCTCAATATTCCTGTATTGGGTAGAAACATGGACATTAGACAAGAAAACAGAACAGAAAATTGAAGCCTTTGAAATGTGGATTTATAGAAGAATAGGTAGAATTGGATGGAAACAAAAGATAACAAACGATGAAGTTTTAAAACAACTGAAAATAAAAAGAGAACTACTAAATACAATTAAGATAAGACAAATGAAATTTTTGGGGCATGTTAAAAGACACAACAGCCTACTAAAAGTAATATTGGAAGGAAAAATACAAGGTAAAAGAAGCAGAGGCAGACCAAGACTAACATGGACGAGTAACATCAAAAGATGGACAAGTCAACCTATGACAACCTGCACCATCAAAGTAAGAAACAGAGTAGAATGGCGATCCATGGTAGCCAACCTTCGTTGCGGAGAAGGCACGCGATGATGATGATGTGATATGTAGCATATCTCACTTTCATTTCATTTGTATTGCATCTCTTATCTCTCTGTTCACTTCTCCTTCATTTACCTGTCCCGCTCATTCTAGATGTAGTAGAGTTTACTTTATTTCGTTGTTAGTTTGTGTTGTTCTAGCTTTCTGATGAAGGCCGCATGTAGACTGAAACGTCAGTATTTTATTGTGTTCCTGTTTTGTAAAGATATCGACATACATTGTAGGAGTGTATGTTACACCCCACCACTTGCTCAATTTACTGACTCATTGATTGTGTACATCACATTAGTATAAGGATCCAAAATGACATATGACATGCTAACATGAAGTGATGCTAAAAGTGATAATACATGAATGTACAGAACACGTTTCTTTACAATTACCATCATCAAGAGTTGTGTCCGATGACCTGGGATGATGTTTTTTCCTCCACAACTTTTCTTCCCAACACTGTTTATACTTCCTACTGTTCACATCCCCCCACCTGCCATTCTCTAGGTGTCTCTGATTTCTTCAATCACTTATTCCCTTCTATTTTTCATGTTATCGCTTTCTAATTCCAGCTGTTCTCACTTCAATAATTAAAAAGATAATGACCGATCCCTCGCGACGTAAGACATCATAATTAGATGTCTGTTTAAAAATAGTAAAAGCGAAGTTTAAAAAACTAGGTCAAATAAAGGTCTTGATTAAAGCAGTGTTGGAAAATGAAGATATTAACAATTCCATTTTAGTACTATTACTTCCTGGAACAAAGTTGTTTTTAGTTAAATTGTGTACAACATAGTGTCATCAAAATGTGTACAACATAGTGTCATCAAAATGTGTACAACATCATCATAATCATCGAGTGCCGTCAATGAAGTGAAGTTTGGCTACCATGCAGCGCCATTCCACTCTGTCTCTTACTTAGATAGTGCTGGTTGTCATAGGCTGACTTGTCCATCTGTTGATGTTACTCGTCTATGTTAGTCTTGGTCTACCTCTGACTCTTTTACCTTGTATTTTCCCTTCCAAAATTACTTTTAGTAGGCCACTGTGTGTTTTAACATTCATCAAAAATCACATTTGTTTTGTTTGAATTGTGTTTTGTAGTTCTCTTTTCAATTTTAGTTGTTTTAAGACTCCATCGTTTGTTTTCTTTTCCTTCCATCCACTTCTACATATTATTCTATACATTGGCATTACCGGACATAATCTTCTGTTATCATTATCTACAATTCTTCATCTTCTTCTACCTTTCAGCTGCCTGTGGAGCATTGGTCTTCAACAAACACTTTCTAAGCCGTTCTGTTTCTTGCCATTCTTTTAAGATCATTCCATGTCTTTCCCATCATCGTCATCTCTGTTTCCATCTGTCTTCTCCAAGAATTCCTTGGTCTTCCTTTTTGTCTTTTTATCCTTGTTTGTGATTTTTTTTTTCGGCTTATTTTTTTAAGTACGGGATAGCCAGTGCCATTCACAACACTCCTTGGTCGCCTCTTACGGACATGCCTGGTAGGGAACAGCGCCACTATTCTTTACTCCTCTTTCGGGCCCGGCGGCGCACGGCCGATTATTTACAATACTTACTATAAATCCGCACTACAACATAGTGTCATCAAATTGTGCTTTCATTTCATTTGTAAACAAAGCATGTTCAAATGTAGATTAAATTAAAGGCACAATCTTGCACAACACAAACGAGACTTGGAGTGATTTTTTTTTTTTTTCGTTTTGGAGCAGAGTTAAGCATTAAAGGAAAAAGGATTTAAACTCTCACAAAGTGGTTGAAAAAAAAATCTGATCACAAGAACAAACTAATTAGATGAATTTTAATTGTTGATCTTCCTACGAAATTAATTATCGCCAGCCGCTGCTCTTTCTTTGCGTTGGAATATGTTGACCTCCATCTTTTGTTTGTACCTTTTTTATGTTCGATGATTCAGAGAGACTGGTTTTATTCCATCTCTTCATGGAAAACTCTTATCTTTCAAGTTGTCGACCTCTTGTGAACTTGCCTTTAATGTTATCTTTCAGATTTATATGCTCGGCGTCACAGGCTGTAAATATTTACATGGTACATTATTTAATTTATCTAATAATCTCGATATTTTCCAATTTAATTGAATTTGCATTCTACAACATCTTTATTTGCCTATTTCCTCTTTATGCTCAACATGCAAGTTTCACTGTAATAGCGACATACATTTCCAAATAAAGGTAAAGGTAAAGTGCGAGACTTGAACCGGCGTCTTAGCACGCGAGTTTTCACCCATATGTGCTCGGCCGTCTATCCAGAAGTGTTCAAAGACTTCTGGATAGTGTCGCTTCAAGCATCGAAACTCACGATGCGAGGCGGCATTCCTCACCTGCCCAGAGTACTACCCTGGTACCCATTTCTGATAGCGGCTGGATCGACCGCGGGGGTATTTTTTTTTTCCCAAGCACGAGTAAAATTCACAAACTGCATCCATCGGGAATCGAACAGGTGTTGTCCGAAAGTCGGTAGCCCAGTCGGATGGTTTTCCCAACTAGGCTACCAAGGCCCCCACCCACCCTTTCAAGTCATGCAAAGGTCAGGGTTATCTGCATCAGAAAGATCAGAAAGAAAAGTTGGGTACATGTCGGCGTGTGATTAAAAGAAATATCCAGAGAATTACGATGAAAACCGTCAAATGGTAAGTAACAAGACAAGTGTGAAAGAGACGAGCCTAGTGAGACACTGAAAAGAACACGTCAAGAGCAGCAAAGATCATGCATCGACTCACTTAATAAGATGGAGAAGGACGCACAGAAGAGAGACTTGAGGTGAAGTTAAATGTGAGTACGGTGTGACGTCACTGGAAAGGTGTCAGGTAAGATCGTGTCGACTCTTATGAACGAGACCCATCATGTCGACTCTGATGAACGAGACCCATCATGTCGACTCTGATGAACGAGACCCATCATGTCAACTCACACTGCTTCCAACGGGAATCGAACACGTGTTGTCCGAACGTCGGTAGCCCAGTCGGGTGGTTTTCCCAACTTGGCTACCGAGGCCCTCATTTCCAACTAACGCTGTCTATTCTGAAAAAAAATTAACCGTTTGAGAATCCTCATAAGAAAGATCTCCCAGCTCCTATCCAGTCATGAATTTCCATAAATGAATCTCCAGCCTTATTCTTCTAGTCAGATATTATCCTTTGAACGATCACTAACGTACACTGGGCATTATCCAGAAAATTCCACGCATTACAAAAAAGACCCTCGTCAGCAAGCTCCATTTTTGTCTACATAATCCGTAGTCTCGTGTATTGTAAATTAAAGTACATTTGCTAAGAACGGACACAGAATCATGAAACGGTTACATCGAAATCTAATTAAAATAAATAAATCAACAGCGGAATATATTCGCCAATTACCGGCTGTTGAATAACTAATTTTATAGTCTGTCTTCCCCTGTCATTGAAGGTGTAATTTTGAATGATTACAGATCAGTGTTGCAATGAGATGACTGTATATAATTTGAATATTTCGTTATTGGATCAATACGTTGACTATGTCTATTCATTCAAATTGTGTCATAGATAAAAATTAGAACAATAAAAAGAGCGTGGATATTAAAACAGAAGAGAATTAAACACAATTAGTTCAGGAGCGTGGATATTAAAACAGAAGAGAGATAAACACAACTGGTGCATGGACATGGATATTTAAACAGAAGAGAGATAGATAAACACAATAGGTGCAGGGACATGGATATTTAAACAGAAGAGAGATAAATAAGCATAGTAGGTGCGGGGCATGGTAATTTAAACAGAAGAGAGATAGTAGATAAACACAATAGGTGGGGGGGGGCATAGGTATTTAAACAGAAGAGAGATGGATACACGCAATAGGTGCGGGCGCATGGGTATTTAAACAGAAGAGAGATAGTAGATAAACACAATAGGTGGGGGGGCATAGGTATTTAAACAGAAGAGAGATAGTAGATAAACACAATAGGTGGGGGGGCATAGGTATTTAAACAGAAGAGAGATAGTAGATAAACACAATAGGTGGGGGGCATAGGTATTTAAACAGAAGAGAGATAGTAGATAAACACAATAGGTGCGGGCGCATGGGTATTTAAACAGAAGAGAGATAGTAGATAAACACAATAGGTGGGGGGGGCCATAGGTATTTAAACAGAAGAGAGATAGTAGATAAACACAATAGGTGGGGGGCATAGGTATTTAAACAGAAGATATAGTAGATAAACACAATAGGTGGGGGCATAGGTATTTAAACAGAAGAGAGATAGTAGATAAACACAATTGGTGGGGGGCATAGGTATTTAAACAGAAGAGAGATAGTAGATAAACACAATAGGTGGAGGGCATAGGTATTTAAACAGAAGAGAGATAGTAGATAAACACAATAGGTGGGGGGCATAGGTATTTAAACAGAAGAGAGATAGTAGATAAACACAATAGGTGGGGGGGCATAGGTATTTAAACAGAAGAGAGATAGTAGATAAACACAATAGGTGGGGGGCATAGGTATTTAAACAGAAGAGAGACAAACATACATGTATATATGCACGAGTGTTGAAAAGACGACATAAATGATAGAACTAAAAATGCCACATTTACAAACAACTGGACAACATCCTACTGAACCACGAGGTATAAAGAACATGTACTGCAGGCGGGGGCCAATGTTTTTATTTTGAAATTATTTATGTCTTTTGTCATCTCCAGAGACAGTCTGTGGCGAGCAATGAGTAACTCTAAATAGATATTGTCAGGTGTATGTTTTTTTTTAAATTATTCCGCCTGGGAAGACGATATTATAGATAGCGCTGTGCCCAGTCCACACTTGCCCCATCTTGACTGCACTTAGAAATGTTCTATTGGAAAACTAGAGCCATAGATTTGAAATCAAGATGAGTTTCGAGCAATGCAAAAAGATGGATGAGGTACACTCGAACACGGACTGTCTTATGGTTACACACTCGGACTGTTATGTAGGAACTCAGTCCCGTAGCCTTTGACCGTCCTTGATTACTCACACTATCATCATCATTATGTGCCATACCGGTTGGTGTTGGCGATCATGTCCTTCCACAATTTTTTATACACAGTGCATCGTATCAATTATGTTGTTGACAGTGTCCCATGCCACGACATCAAGCTGTCTAGTATTTTCTCTCGTTGTCGTCATCCATCGCTCTTTCCTTGTTTTTTTATTTTATTATTTTTTTTAAATTTTTATTTCCTTGTATAAGTAAGTACCCCAACTTTCCTCTTCTCATAATGTGCCAACAAAAAATATCGATTGTCTCTTTCCTCTTCTCATAATGTGCCAACAAAAAATATCGATTGTCTCTTTCCTCTTCTCATAATGTGCCAACAAAAAATATCGATTGTCTCTTTCCTCTTCTCATAATGTGCCAACAAAAAATATCGATTGTCTCTTTCCTCTTCTCATAATGTGCCAACAAAAAATATCGATTGTCTCTTTCCTTTTCTCATAATGTGCCAACAAAAAATATCGATTGTCTCTTTCCTCTTCTCATAATGTGCCAACAAAAAATATCGATTGTCTCTTTCCTCTTCTCATAATGTGCCAACAAAAAATATCGATTGTCTCTTTCCTCTTCTCATAATGTGCCAACAAAAAATATCGATTGTCTCTGTCTGTTTTTAGGAGCTGCCTTTTTCTGTTGACCTCTTTGAGAGTGTCCTCGTTGGTCGTGTTACTTCTTGAGGGAACTTCCAATATTCTTCTGAGAAATCCCACCCATGTGACCTCTAATCGAATTTTCATTTGTTTATCTACTCTCCATAATTCGTTTCCATTGGTCAGAATTGGACAAATATAGCTAAAGATCAATTACAAGTCAGTGTTTTTGTTAAATAATATATGAAATTTTTCGTGGATAAAAATAAATGAGAGAGAAACAGCATGATTGATTATTTTTCTCACAGTGATAGAGATTGTTGAGTTGACATTGGACTACAGACTAGCTTGTCTTTTAGAGTTTCTATCTCTTGCCAGCGTTTTCCTTATTTTTAGAAACAATTCTGATAGGTCACATGATAAGAAGTGTCAGCAAGCTTTACCCCCATGACCTTTCCTTTCATCCTCCTGATGAAGACTTTATTTGAAAACGTCATTGTTGACATTAATTCGTAAATCTGTAACATACAATTCATATGTGTGTTTTTTTTCCAGTGCTCAACACCAGCTTTATTGCGTAGTTATACAATTTCTACCTAACTATAGGGACCCGCGATAGCTCTGTGGTTAGTGAACTTGACTACAAAGGACACCCAACCTTTAATCGGTATCTGATTTTTTCTGCGAAAGTAAAGCGGCGGCATGGGCGTAATGCCGACCACATTACCCCAAAAAGCATGTACCGAATGTCTGTGGAAATTATTGCCATTAATACCATATTCCTTATTCGCCACTTGGCGTGACGGGGATTTTTACTTTACTTACGATCTATCCATAGTAAAGTAGTAAAGTACCCCCGTCACGCCAAGTGGCTTATAGGGAAATATGATGTTAGTGGCCCTATATTTTACAGACCTTCAGCACATGATTTTTGGGTAATGTGGTCGGTATTACGCCCATGCTGCTTTACTTTCCCAGAAAAAAATCCGGTACCCATTTAAGGCTGGGTGAACCCGGAAGCCGTCGGTTGGGATCGAACCCTACCCCTTGTCCTTTGTAGTCCAGTTCACTAACCACTGAGCTATCGCGGCTCCCATCTATCCATAGTGACTCAGGTAAATTGTAGAATACGCACTGGTGTGCTGTATATTCTAACATCCACTATCAACATGGCGAGAACCAGAACATGGTAGCAAGCAGAAGTGAAGAAAGAAAGAAAGAAAGAAAGAAAAAAGAAAGAAAGAAAGAAAGAAGTAAAGAAAGAAAGAAAGAAATAAAGAAAGAAAGAAAGAAAGAAAGAAAGAAAGAAAAAAAAGGAAAGAAAGAATATCGTTGAGCTCTTTTCTCTCGTGATGTTTTGTCTTTATTGCAGCATTATGTATCGAGAATTGATTTAGCATGCAACTCACACACGTGTACACTTAGTGAGGCTTTCTTCTATAGCGTCCAATCGTGAAAGTTGCTTTGAATTAAAACGATTCTACCATTGCATGCATTTCACTCTTGATAATCAAAAAGTAGAGCGTATCTTTCTTCTGGTAATATTTTTTAAAATGTAAAACATAAATAATTAGTTTGGAACAATGCATTCTACGCGCGGCATTATATCAAATTCCTATTTGTTATTTATATTTAATCGACGGTTTCCGGGTTCACCCTGCCTTAAATGGGTACCGGATTTTTTCTAGGAAAGTAAAGCGGCACGGGCGTAATAGTGACCACATTACCCCAAAATCATGTGCCGAAGGTCTGTAAAAATTGAGGTCACTATCACCATTTTCCCTGTACGCCACAGGACGAGAGGGGGCTCATTACTTTTTTTTTAACCACTGCATACTTCACTCTTGGTAATCAAATAGTCTTGTTCTACATTTCAGCTCCCTGTGCAGCATAGGTCTTCAACAAACACTTTCCAAGTCGTTCTGTTTCTTGCTATTATTTTAAGATCGTTCCATGTCTTCCCCATCTTCTTCATCTCTGCTTCTTTCTGTCTTTTCTAAGAATTCCATGGTCTTCCTCTTTGTCCTTTTCCCTGGGTAATCCAAGAAAGGGCCTGTTGTATAATACTCTCATTTGGCTTCCGCAGTGTTTGTCCTATCCAGGGTCATCGTCATCGCTGTATCTCTTTATCCACTGGTATTTGACTGGTACATTTCCATAATTCAGTGTTAATGATTTTTTTCCTGCCATTTCCATCTTTTTTATTCTGCGTAAGCATCCATTAATGAAAGTCTGTATATTCATGATTGTCATTTTAGTTGTTCTCCATGTCAATCAAATACTAGAACGTATCTTTTTTACTGGTGATATTTTTTAAAATGTAAACGATAAAAAAATATTTTAATACAATGCATTCCCCACACGGCATTATATAAAATCGTATTTGTTATTTCTATTTTGTTCTTTGACACAATTGTTGTATGAATTCCCAGATGCTATTCGCTCATTATGTCCAGCCAGGTTAAATAACCCAAACTCAACTCCCTGTCGTTTCCCCCTGCCTCCACTTCCCCACTCACAGACCCAACCTTATCTAGCCGTGGAAGCAGTGACTCACAAACACAGCTGCAGCTGACACCTTGTACAGATTATTATTAACTGCTGAGTCAGGCACACAAATTTACACATCTCATGAATATATTTAAACACGTTATCGACAGCTAAACTTCATATTCATTACTTCGAATGCACTGCATAAATTAGTCTACCATTTTTTTTATTTATATAAAAAATAAATAAATTGTGGTAATATTACTTTAGAAACAAGACTACAGTTAGTGTTCAATCTGAACAATAGTTCAATCTCCATGTTCAATGTGTATGTACTTGGTTTATTTCACTCACCAATCATGTTGTCTTTAGCGTTGAGTCAAGTCGGTGTAGTGAGTCCCATGCTTTGCTTATAGCAATGTCTGCTTCCTCATTAAATCTCGAGCTTCAAGGTTTCATCATCAGGTCACATGTTTTTTTGTGTGGAACTTTGCATTCACCACAACCAGAATAAAAGAATCTATGTTTCTAGCCAGATCTTCCATAGAACGGTGCATTCACCACAACCAGAATAAAAGAATCTATGTTTCTAGCCAGATCTTCCATAGAACGGTGCATTCACCACAACCAGAATAAAAGAATCTATGTTTCTAGCCAGATCTTCTACAGAACGGTGAATTCACCACAGACAGAATCAAAGAATCTCTGTTTCTAGCCAGATCTTCTACAGAACGTTGCATTCACCACAACCAGAATGAAAGAATCTCTGTTTCTAGCCAGATCTTCCATAGAACGGTGCATTCACCACAACCAGAATAAAAGAATCTATGTTTCTAGCCAGATCTTCTACAGAACGGTGCATTCACCACAGCCAATCCCAAAGAATCTCTGTTTCTAGCCAGATCTTCTACAGAACGGTGAATTCACCACAGACAGAATCAAAGAATCTCTGTTTCTAGCCAGATCTTCTACAGAACGTTGCATTAACCACAACCAGAATGAAAGAATCTCTGTTTCTAGCCAGATCTTCTACAGAACGTTGCATCCACCACAGCCAGTCTCAAAGAATCTCTGTATCTAGCCATATTTCCCACAGAACGTTGCATCCACCACAGTCAGTCTCAAAGAATCTCTGTATCTAGCCATATTTCCCACAGAACGTTGCATCCACCACAGCCTGTCTCAAAGAATCTCTGTATCTAGCCATATTTCCCACAGAACGTTGCATCCACCACAGCCAGTCTCAAAGAATCTCTGTATCTAGCCATATTTCCCACAGAACGTTGCATCCACTACAGTCAGTCTCAAAGAATCTCTGTATCTAGCCATATTTCCCACATAACGTTGCATCCACCACAGTCAGTCTCAAAGAATCTCTGTATCTAGCCATATTTCCCACAGAACGTTGCATCCACCACAGCCAGTTTCAAAGAATCTCTGCATCTAGCCATATTTCCCACAGAACGTTGCATCCACCACAGCCAGTCTCAAAGAATATCTTCTGTAGCCAGATCTCCCACTTCTTCTGTAGCCAGATCTCCCACTTCTTCTGTTGCCATATTCAATGTCTCCTTGATGTCTTGCATATTCTTGTTGGTCTCCCCGTGATACGTTGCCAAGAAATCATGCCTTCCATTGTTGTTCTTTCCAGCCATCTGTGTCTTTTGACGTTGCCATATAACTTTTATTTTTCTCTGTAGAATGTTGTTTATAAACAAGTTCTTTTTAATGTTAAGTCATTTAATATTTTCTTTGCTTTTTTCGGTTTTCTCTTCAAGGTCTGGCACTTTCATTTTTTTTAATTGGATCAGAATTAACTCCCTTCGTGTGGTGTTGTCTGATGGTGATCGTGAGAGACTTTCCTACCAATTAATTTGTTGCTTCTTGGCGCGATTTGGTGCTGGTAAACCTCACTGTGTGTGTTTATGTTTGGGTGGTGTGTATTCGTGCGCACGTGCGTGCATGTGTGGCTACGAACACTTTGCGGGATGTTTTGTAGGATTCGGTTGTAAATGAAGGGCGCTCTACTGATGCTGCCTACTTGGGTCGTGTTATAGTTCTACAGCTATTGGAGGGAATGGTTCAGCAAGAGAATATACACACATAAACACACAGACACATATATATATATATATATATATATATATATATAGATAGATAGATAGATAGATAGATAGATAGATAGATAGATAGATAGATAGATAGATAGATAGATAGATAGATAGATAGATAGATAGATAGATAGATAGATAGATAGATAGATAGATAGATAGATAGATAGATAGATAGATAGATAGATAGATAGATAGATAGATAGATAGATAGATAGATAGATAGATAGATAGATAGATAGGTAGGTAGGAAGGTAGGTAGATAGGTAGGTAGGTAGATATTTAGGTAGATAGATCGATAGATAGATAGATAGATAGATAGATAGATAGATAGATAGATAGATAGATAGATAGATAGATAGATAGATAGATAGATAGATAGATAGATAGATAGATAGATAGATAGATAGATAGATAGATAGATAGATAGATAGATAGATAGATAGATAGATAGATAGATAGATAGATAGATATACGCACATACGACTGTGTAATCATCAACATGTGCCATACCCGTTGGCGTGGGCGATCATGTCCGTCAACCATTTTCTATCCACAGTACATCTTACCAATTCTGTTGTTGACTGTTTTCCGTGCCATCACACCACGTTATCTAGTATCTTCTCTCTTTGTCGTCCGCTATCTTCCTTTCCCTGTATTTTGCCAGTTGTAACCAAATACTTCAACATTCCTCTGTTCATGATGATCCCCAAAAATGTCGATTGTTTCTTTCTTGTTTCAGATTTGTCTCGCTTATTTTTATGTTGCATGGCGGTGATTATTTTCTTTCTGTTTTACTTCGATACGACCATTATTTCTGTTTTCTTACATTTCAGATTCTGACCTTTCTTGTTGCTGTCTTTTAACTATTATATCAACGATTAGGTAAATTTTTAAAATTATTAATCGGAGGTCGTAAACGGATAAATCAATATACTGTATTATTACTTCTGGGGGAATAATTGAATCGGCAATCGTGATGAATAGATGGGTAGTAGGGACATCATCTGCGCGCGCGCACACACACAGACACACAGACACACACACAGACACACACACACACATGGCCTTTTCGTCTAGTTAGACGATTTAGTGTGGGTTATTGCGTATTTTTGTGTGTGGAGGTTTTGTTTTTGTCGAGCAGCTTCTCTCGTGGCTAATTCTACCAATGTTTGACAAACACATTTGACCACAGAATGAACAAGTCAGATCCATTGATCCACAGGGTTTTAAATATTTTTCAAGAACCTTTTCTCTGCCATATTTTGCCTTAGTACAGCCTCAAATGATGTTATAACATTATTTATACAGGCTCTCCATGAAATGAGATCTATATAATATGTATATACATTTATACACATACATAATATACATAAACTCATATACGTACAAATATGTGTACAAACATACATACACTCATATACGTACATATATATCTACAAACATACATACACTCGTATACGTACATATATATCTTCAAACATACATACACTCATATACGTATATATATATCTACAAACATACATACACTCATATGTGTACATATATATCTTCAAACACACATACACTCATATATGTACATATATATCTTCAAACATACATACACTCATATATGTACATATATATCTTCAAACATACATACACTCATATGTGTACATATATATCTTCAAACATACATACACTCATATATGTACATATATATCTTCAAACATACATACACTCATATGTGTACATATATATCTTCAAACATACATACACTCATATGTGTACATATATATCTTCAAACATACATACACTCATATATGTACATATATATCTTCAAACATACATACACTCATATATGTACATATATATCTTCAAACATACATACACTCATATATGTACATATATACATACATTGACGATGTTTGCTGTACTGAAACGCTAAGGAAAGCGAGAACAACAATATTGTATTGTTTGTCTATTCCTTCTAAAACAATCAAGGCAACAGACTGCACAACATAAAACAGTTAATAGAAAGATAGAACATCAGAAGACAAAGAGAGAGAGGTCATTGTGCTAAGGAAAGCAAGATATCAACAACAAAAATGAAATTGCGGGTAAAGGTCAAGTACGAGACTTGAACCGGCGTCTTAGCACGCGAGTTTACACCCAAATGTGCTCGGCCACCTATCCAGAAATGTTCGGAGATTTCTGTATAGTGTCGCCTCAAGCAACGAAACTCAGATGCGAAGCAACTTTCCTCACCTTCCCAGGGTAATACTCTGGTACCCATTTCTGCCAACGGCTGGGTCGACCGTGGAGGTATTTTTCTTTTTTCCAATCACGAGTACAATTCCCACTGCTCCCAGCGGGAATCGAACACGGGTTGTCCGAACGTCGGTAGTCCAGTCGGGTTGTTTTCCCAACTAGGCTACCGGGGCCCCTTAAATTGCGGGTAAGAGCTGACAACATGAACTGAATAAAGGAAACATAACAGTTAGTACTGACACATACATAAATAGAACGACTATTTGACAGTAAAGGCACTTATCATTCTGTACATGGGTGCTCGACAACAGAAACACACGCACACACATTTGCGTACGCACACACTTACATATGCACACGCACACACTCATTCAGACACACACACGCACACATATACGTCACAGCTGTTACCTCTCCCTATAGATTTGCATAATTTTGTGATCCTGGAAAAAAAAAAAAAAACTCTCGAGACCACACTCCAAATAATAAATGTATAAATTTGAATTATTATATTGTTAATCAATAGATTGACATAGATGATAAAATATATGAACTCGAATGGAGTGAGTGCCAGTGGCGTCGTAAAAAGGGCGCTGACTTGGCAGTCTATAAGGTGGGCGTGGATCCGAACTCAGCATGCCTCTCTTTTGTCAATCTCACATGAAAGAAAAAAGAATGGTAATCTAGGTCACGATGCAGAGAAAAGGGAGGAGGGGACGTAATACCAGAGAGGAAAGCACTGGCCACATACCCTCCAAATGCATTGTTGTTACAAGGAACAGGCAAATAATTGCGGTGTTGCTGTAAAGCTAACGCCAGGAGCAAGTAGTGGAGTGGAACGCACACTTCTACAAGGTATAGTGACTGCATTACCTAAAATGAATATAACACAATTCTGACTTATCAGCAAACTTGCGGCCTACTTCAGAGAACGAAAACAACACACACTGACATGGAATAAAGATAAACTCTACTACATCTAGAGTGTACTATACACGTAAATCAAGGAGAAAGAAAATAGGGATAAGAAATGAAATGACAAAACGAAAAATGTGCTACGTAAAGAAGGATAAAATAGACAATATGTGAAGATTAGTAAGCTAAAATATGTACAAAATTAAAGCGAGACTTAACTGAGTCACGGTCCAAAAGCATCCAGAGAGAAGATTGTTGTTAGTCAAATTTGATGAGACATGAGAGGGGGAGAAAAAGATAAATCACGTGATTATACAAGAAGTCGGATGAGGTTGGAAGGTGAACCATGATGTGTGAGAGGCAGGCAAGAATGACACGGGTACCATCCTGAGATAGAGAAGTGTGTACTATAGAAAGAAAAGAGGAAACAAAACCAGACATGACTTGGGCCATAGGAGCATAAATGAGGTGTAATAGGGGGATTATTGAGGGCTGGCTTAAACATGGGGTACGATATGCGATGAGGTATATGATGGTAGAGTATCCGACAGGAGTAGAATTTTAAAGCAGCTATATGGAAATGGAATTTTAAAAAAACAGAGGAGAGTAAAGTAGAACTACCATCGCACTGTTAGTCTCATGAGGTATATGGCGAAAATATCACTAAGAATCATCATGAGACGTGAAAGGAACAAAATAAAACAACAAATTAGTGAGAAACAATGTGGATTTGTGGAAGACACGAGGCCAATAATGGAACATACATCCTAAGAACATTGATAGAAAGAGCTATGGTGATAAAGAAAGATATATATATGTATTTTACAGACTGCACAAAAGTATTTGACAACATAAAGCATGTGAAAATAATCAATATGCTGGAGAAATTAAACATTGATTGCAAGGATCTGCGAATTATAAAAAAAAAACATGTACTGGCAACAAACAGCAGCTATGCGAACTAGCAACCAAACAGAACAATTCCAATATATAAAACAAGGAGTCAGGCAAGGCTGTGTTCTGTCGTCGGATTTGTTTTCACTTTACAGCGAGAATATTATGAGATCAAAAGTAAATATAAAAGGAATTGAAGTCAACGGTCACAATATCAACAATTTGCGATATGTGGATGATACAGTCTTAATAGCTGAGACAGAGAATGAACTACAAGAAATGATATACAATGTAGTAAAAGAAAGCAACATGTAGTAAAAGAAAGCAGCAAGAAAGGTCTCAGTCTGAATAATAAGGAAACAGAAGTAATGGTCATGACGAAGAAACAATCACCACCATCATGCATCATAAAAATAAACGACAAATCTGAAACAAGAGGAACGCGTCCAATACTTGGGCACAATAATAACATCAGATGGAAGATGCCCCACGGAAATAAAAAGCAGAATAGCTCAGGCCAAAATAGTATTTCACAAAATGAAGAAATGTTAGCAGAAGTGAGAATGAGAGTTCAACGATGCTACATAGAACCAATTCTGACCAATGAAAGCGAATACTGGACAGTAGACAAACAAATTAAAAGACGATTAGAGATCACAGAGATGGGATTTTTCAGAAAAACGTTGAAAGTTCCCTGGACAACTAGAAAAACCAACGAGGACATTCTCAAAGAGGCCAATACAAAAAGGCAGCTCCTAAAATACAGCAGAAAGAAACAATCAACATTTTTCTGGCACATCATGAGAAGAGGAAAGCTAGAATATTTGGTTACAACTGGCAAAATACCAGTGAAAGGGAGATCGCAGAAGACAAAGAGAGAACAAACTAGAAAGCTTGGTGTCGTGGCATGGAACACAATCAACAACAGAATTTATACAACGCACAGTGGATAGAAAACTGAGGAAGGAGATGGTCGCCTATGCCAACCATAATGATGAAGGTAGAACTGGAATATAATTTGAAGCTAGTAGAATATGTATTGATGAAAATTAACAATATAATTAAAACTCCGTTTTGACAAATCAAGTGTTGTGAATGCGCCTTCCACCGTCTATTGTTGATCTGCGTTTTACGTCACACTGAGTGCTGTTCAATGACAGGTTGATGGAGATGCTTGCCGCAAGTTAGTTACAATTTCCAACGCATTAATGTGGTGGGCTCCGTCAAATCAGCCGAAGTTTTATCTCTTTGGGAAGTTTGCACCATGTTTCGTTCGTTGTAGACTGCATTCACTAGAGTAATCATGAATACATGGGCGCAACCATTTTGTGCGTGCAACGTCATCATAACGGTTCATCATGTGTCCCAAGATCGACCATGCGCTAATCTTGCGATCTGTTGTTTGGTGTGCAACGGGGATAATCTGACGACGAACTGTGTTTTGTATATTCGTAGTTGGAGCCAAACACGATGTCCTAACATCATCAAGCGCCATACATTTAAATACTATGACTGTCATCATTTTCAGGAGGGCGTGATCTTCCGGGCAATGTGGTGGATAGGCGGCAGGAACCAGTGAAGGCTATGTCTGAAAAGTGTTCCTTGTTGCAGTTTCCTCATATTCCAAGTCCGGCTTGTTGCAAGAGCTACTGAGTTAAGTGCTCTCTGCACACCGTGAGCTGTGTGTTTTATCCGTTTTGATCATGTTCCGATATTCCAATTGCTTACGATAAATGCTGATATCGTATGACAGGGAACAGTTGGCTATGTTCACTTTCTGTGCGGTTTCGCCTTATGTCTTTTGTCGTGTGCTGAGACTGCTATGATGGGAGATGAGTTAGTAATTCGGATGATTCCACTGGCACGGGCGGTTGAGCAATTATGAATTTTAATTCGTTTGCAGTGATACCGGGGCCTTCCATAACTAAATAACTAAATAAAAATATAAATAGAGAACAGGCAAACAATAATATTGCTGCTGCAATTATACATATAAATTGGTAAATAGAGAACATGATTCCTGTGGAAGGGTACCAACGTACATACAGACATGTAATATAGACCCTAAATATCAACCGGGAAGATCGCCTCAAAGTATAATGGGTCAAAGCAGGTGCAGGGGATGGAAGAATTGAAAGTGGAAAGGGGAAATCGGAGATGGAGATGGGAATGAGAGAAGGAAAGCAGAAAAACAGAGAGGCTATACATTACCAATGAGAAAAGGATACATTGATACCCCGTTGGGTGGGGCAACCCATACGGATACTCATACTATTTTCTAAGGTAAATCGGCTACGACTGTCAGAAGAACATAACACCACGCCAGTGATTTGGATATCCACCTTACCCGGATGGTCCTTAAAGTTGAAGTGGGATGCTATTGGGGTGTCTGAATCTTGAGAGATGGCATACAGATGTTCCCGGCATCTAAGTAGTATAGCAGGAAGGATCTGTTTAGTATTTGGCATGTAAATTAACAAAGATATATAACGCGGTGCAAGGCGATTATGCGTGCGTGGCTTAGGGGGTGTTGACCATGACCGCTAGTGTAGGGGCGTTGATCTCTCGTGTCGGTGACACAGGAAGTGACCTGTTTATGTCTGGTCTATTCTGACTTTGGAGTGCTTGATGTACTGGGTCGAAAGTGACAGTTTAGTAGATTATACATCAATAAAAAAAAACAATAGCATTAAATATGAAACAGAAAAGATAAGTTATATTTTATTCTTTTAATATCTCAGTAGATATATAGCATACAGTGGATATTATATATCATCATGCGCCATACCGGTTGGCGCAGGTGATCATGTCCCTCCACAATCTTCTATCTACAGTGCATAGTATCAGTTCTGTTGTTGACTGTTTTCCATGCCATGACACCAAACTATCCAGTATTTTCTCTCTTTGTCGTCCGCGATCTCTCTTTCCTTTTATTTTGCCAGTTGAAAGCAAGCATTCCAACTGTCCTCTTCTCATGATGTGCCCGAAAAATGTTGATTGCTTCTTTCTGATGTTTTTTAAGAGCTCCCTTTTTGTGTTGGCCTCTTTGAGAACTTCCTCATTGGTCTTTTTTGATGTCCAGGGAACTTTCAACATTCTTCTGAGAAATTCCATCTCTGTGGCCTCGATTCGTCTTTTCATTTGTTTGTCTATTGTCCATGGTTCGCTTCCATAGGTCAGAATTGGTTCTATATAGCACCGATGAACTCTCTTTCTCATTTTTATTGACATAGATTTCTTGCATAAGATATTTTTTCATTTTTTGAAATGCTATTTTGGCCTGAGCTATTCTGCTTTTTATTTCTGTGGTGCATCTCCCATCGGATGTTATTATTGTGCCCGAGTATTTGAAACGTTGCACATGTTTCAGATTTGTCTCGTTTATTTTTATGCTGCATGATGGTGGTGATTGTTTCTTCGATATAACCATTACTTCTGTTTTCTTACTATTCAGACTGAGACCTTTCTTGTTGCTTTCTTTTGCTATTATGTCTATCATTTCTTGTAGTTCATTCTCTGTCTCTACTATTTAGATTGTTTCATCCGCATATCGCAAATTATTTATATTGTGACCGTTGACTTCAATTCCTTTTTTGTCTACTATTGATCTCATAATATATTCGCTGTAAAGTGAAAACAAATCCGGTGACAGAACACAGCCTAGTCTGACTCCTTGTTTTATATATTGGAATTGTACTATTCGGTTGTTAATTCGTATAGCTGCTGTTTGTTGCCAGTACATGTTTTTTATGGTTCGCAGATCCTTGCAATCAATGTTTAATTTCTCCAGCATATTGGTTATTTCCATATGCTTTACTTTGTCAAATGCTTTCGTGTAGTCTATAAAGCACATATATAGATCTTTCTTTACCTCCATAGATCTTTCTATCAATGTTCTTAAAATGTATATTGCATTATTGGTGCCCTTTCCTTCCACAAATCCACATTGTTCCTCACTTATTTCTGGTTTATTTTGTTCCTTACACGTCTCATGATTATTCTTAGCAATATTTTTGTCATATGGCTCATGAGACTAATAGTGCGATAGTCTTCACAATCAGTGGCTCCTGACTTCTTCGGTATGGCTACAAAGATAGATTTTAGTAGATCGTCGGGTATGTGTCCAGTTTTATATACGTCATTGAGTAATTTTGTTATGACTTGTACTCTCAGCTCTCCTAATGCATGTATCTCTTCGATTGTTATATTGTCAGGAACTGGAGCTTTGCATCTTTTCATGTGTTGAATTGCGTCCTCCACTTCACTCTGCATTATTGGTGGTCCTGTATCTTCATTTGAATTGTTTAAATCTGGTCTTTCATCATCATAGAGTTGACTGATATATTCTGTCCATCTTTCCACTGTCTTCTCCTGTCCCATTATTATGTTTCCTTCCTTTGATTTCACACATCCTGAAACTTTGATTTCTTTTTTGTTCCTGTTAATTTATTTAACTGATTGTGCATGCATTGTGAGTATTTCTTTTGTTGTTTTTTCCATTTCTTCACATTTCTGTTTTAACCATTCTTCCTTTGCTTCACTACACTTGTTTTGGATCTTTTTGTGCAATATTTTGTATATCCGTTCTTCTTTCTTATGTTTTCTTCTTTCGTCCATTAGTTGTAATATTTCTTCTGTCATCCATTTCTTTTTGCTGATTCTTTTAGTCACTGGTTTTACTTCTGTTGATGTTTATTGAATCGGTTGGTCGAGCATTTCCCACTTCTCCTGGATGTCCTGTATTTTCTCAATAGCATTATATCTATTTTGTACTATCGTGCTGTACTTATCACTCATCTGTTTATCTACTCTTAGCATATCTAGCTCTAATTTTATATTTCTTTGTGATTTCTGCTCTAATTTTATATTTCTTGGTGATTTCTGTGCCTTCCACAGTTTTATTCTTATCTTTCCAACTACTGGTACATGGTCACTATTGCAATCTACTCCTGGCCTTGTTTTAACCGATGTTAGCCCATTCCTGAATTTTCTCTGTACCAGTATACAATCAATTTGATTGTGTACTTTTTTGTCTGGGCTTTGCCATGTCCATAGTCGTCTAGGGTGTTGTTTAAACCAAGTGTTACCTATAATCATTCATGTGTCTTTGCCCAATCTATCCCCTCTGTCATTCGTCTCTCCAAGGCCATGCCCCCCAGTCACATTTTGCACTTTAGCTGTTCCTACTTTGCATTGAAATCCCCTAATATAATAGTTATTTCTTGGGGGTTACACTGTTCCATGGTCGCCTCTAGCTCCTCGTAGAGTGTCAATGTCTTCTTCGCTTTTACTTGTTGGTGCATAAACTTGAATTATGTTGATAACCATTGGTCTGTCTCTCAATTTTACTAGCAGAATTCTGTCTGATACTGGCCAAAATCCTTTCACTGTTTTGCTTCTTTCTCTATCTAACATGATGCCTACTCCTCTTTCGTGTGTGGTTCCCCCAGAGTAAATTACATTTCCACTGTCGCGTTGTAATAATCCTGCTCCTGTCCATCTCATTTCACATAGTCCCAAGATGTTCAATTTCATTCTCTTCATTTCTTGGCTGATGTTTTCTAGTTTTCCAACCTGGAATGCTGATCTAATGTTCCAAGTTCCTATTGCTAGTGTCTCTTTATTTTTGATCTTGCATACAGTTGCTTGATGACGATCGGGTGTCACCTGTAGCACATGACGATCCCTACCGGACGAGGTGGCTGTGTAGTCTCCATTAACGTCGTTAACTGTAAATATAAGGTTGTGATTTGTCATGATTATTCCATGCAATTTAAGAAGGTAGTTTGCCATTCCTTTCCTTCTTGGCAGTGGCTGTACTAGTCGGAGATCGGAGCCATTATCTCTATACATGAGATCCTCTGCTTGCCATCGCGGTGTGGGGACCATAACCGGCACTACTTGTTGGCTGCTCCACAACACCATCCACCACCTGCTCCAATGGCTTCACGTAACCCTGATAGAGGGGCTAAACGGGAGCTCCACCTTGCCCAGGGGTGTCCCAAAGACTAGCTGAGGATATTATATAACATTACAAAAATATTGAGTACACTGGGTAAATATATAGTATAAGGATACAATTTATGTTTAGCTATGTAGTTGGGTGTTTACTTAGATATGTGTTATAAATGAATCATAAATGGTGAAACTATTAGAGATTGCTGATTAGTCTAAGTTGGTAGTGTAAAGAGTTAAATATCTAAAGGCGTAGCCGAGACGTTATCATCAGCTACCTTTCTTTTTATACAGAAATAGGAAAGAGCATTTCTTGTTTGACTGTAGGAAAATATGGAATTATTTAAGACTTTGAAGCCTACATTTTTCCCACCCTTGGCTAATGATAACTTCTCGACTACGCCTTTAGATATTTAACTCTTTACATTGCCAGCTTAGACTAATCAGCAATCTCTAACAGTTTCACCCCTTATGATTCATTTATGACACATATCTAAGTAGACATCCAATTGCATAGCTAAACATAAATTGTATCCTTATACTATATATATACCCAGTGTGCTCAATATTTTTGTAATGTTACATAATATCCACTGCATGCTATATATCTACTGAGATAATAAAATAATAAAATATATCTTTTGTTTTCTGTTTCATATTTAATGCTATTGTTTTTTTTTTTATGGATAATCAATTAAACTGTCACTTTCGACCCAGTACATCAAGCACTCCAAAGTCAACACACACCAGACATAAACAGGTCACTTCATGTGTCACCGACACGAGAGATCAACACCCCTACACGAGCGATCATGGTTAACTCCCCCTGCGCCACGCGCGCGTTAGGCGCCTTGCGCGTTGCGCTATATATCTTTGTTAATTTACGGGCCAAACACTAAACAGATCCTTCATGCTATACTACTCTTCTAACTCGATGCGGCAACCTGATTCGCCCTTGTGGGTCATCTTACATCGCTTACATGTGATGGCACAGTTAATATCACGCGAACTACAGATGAATCCTTCTCTGATCTCAAAAGGAGCATTGTGGAAGAGAGCCGTATCAGTTCGGAGGATGTGGTTGAAAGCCTTACACTGATTGCCATTGCAAAGGGTAGTACCCTCATGGCTAAGGAGGGAAGCGGGAAGGCAGCTATCGACGAGCATAATACGGAAGTTGTGATCATGCTTTAAGGCAACTAATAGGGACAGAGAAGGGTAGACGAGTACTGAAGTCGGAGCGAAAAATGGGGAGGTGGCGGTGAATGATTCTGATCACTTCGTAGTGGTGAGGGTGATGGGTAAGGGCAAGGACTACCTTGTGGAGTAGAGGAGAACAGATAATTGGATCATTGTTTTAGTACGACTAGAGGAGAACAGAGAATTGGATCATTGTTGTAGTACGACTAGAGGAGAACAGATAATTGGATCATTGTTGTAGTACGACTAGAGGAGAACAGAGAATTGGATCATTGTTTTAGTACGAGATAGAGGAGAACAGAGAATTGGATCATTGTTTTAGTACGAGTAGAAGAGAACAGAGAATTGGATCATTGTTTTAGTACGAGCAGAGGAGAACAGTGAATTGGATCATTGTTTTAGTACGAGTAGAAGAGAACAGAGAATTGGATCATTGTTTTAGTACGAGTAGAAGAGAACAGAGAATTGGATCATTGTTTTAATACGAGTAGAAGAGAACAGATAATTGGATCATTGTTTTAGAACCAGTAGAGGAGAACAGAGAATTGGATCATTGTTTCAGAACCAGTAGAGGAGAACAGAGAATCGGATCATTGTTTCAGAACCAGTAGAGGAGAACAGAGAATCGGATCATTGTTTCAGAACCAGTAGAGGAGAACAGAGAATTGGATCATTGTTTTAGTACGAGTAGAAGAGAACAGAGAATTGGATCATTGTTTCAGAACCAGTAGAGGAGAACAGAGAATCGGATCATTGTTTCAGAACCAGTAGAGGAGAACAGAGAATTGGATCATTGTTTTAGTACGAGTAGAAGAGAACAGAGAATTGGATCATTGTTTTAGTACGAGTAGAAGAGAACAGAGAATTGGATCATTGTTTTAGTACGAGTAGAAGAGAACAGAGAATTGGATCATTGCTTTAGTACGAGTAGAAGAGAACAGAGAATTGGATCATTGTTTTAGTACGAGTAGAAGAGAACAGAGAATTGGATCATTGTTTTAGAACCAGTAGAGGAGAACAGAGAATTTGATCATTGTTTCAGAACCAGTAGAGGAGAACAGAGAATCGGATCATTGTTTCAGAACCAGTAGAGGAGAACAGAGAATTGGATCATTGTTTCAGAACCAGTAGAGGAGAACAGAGAATCGGATCATTGTTTCAGAACCAGTAGAGGAGAACAGAGAACGAATATGAGTGTGAAACTTGTGAACTTCAGGAATCATCAACATGATTACACAGGAACCATCAACATGATTACACTGGAGCCATCAACATGATTACACAGGAGCCATCAACATGATTACACAGGAGCCATCTATTGATCAGAGTTAAACACTCATAGGTCGTCCTGCTTGCAGTTAAGTTGACTTTTAAAAATAAGTAAACATATGTGTCTACCAAAAGAGCCAAAGCTGCTATCACATACTCACCAACAGATGCAAGATAAAATGAACACGCTTGACGAGAGATCACAACAGCTGGGACTGAAAATAGAGATAAGACCAAAATCATGAGAATATTGCTGTTGGCAATAAGCAACTAACACTAGAAGAAATACCACTATCAATATATATATATATATATATATATATATATATATATAAAGAGAGAGAGAAGGGAGAGAGAGAGAGAGAGAGAGAGAGAGAAGGGAAAGAGAGAAGGGAGAGAGAGAGAGAGACAAAGAAGGAGGAACAGAGAATGATAACAAAGAAAGAATACAAAAACAAGAGGAGTCTTCATTGCACTAGTAAACACATGGAAATCCACAGAAATATGTTAACTACGAAAATACACATTTTCAACTCAAATGTCAAAATCGCTCCTGTTATAGGCTGTGAAACATGGGTAACAACAAAAATGACAACCACGATAAAACGGACTTTCATTAATGGATGCTGGAGCAGAATAAAAGGATGGAAATGGCAGGACAAATAACTAATGTAGAAATATCCGAAAATACCAGTCAGATACCAGTGGACAAAGAGATACGAGGAAGACTTATGGCGCTGGATTGGACACACACCATAGAAGCCAACTAAGTGTATTACTCAAGAGGCCTTTTTTGGAATCCCCAGGGAAAAGACAAAGAGGAAGACCAAGGAATTCTTGGAGAAGACAGGTGGAGGCAGAGATGAAGATAATGGTAAGACATGGAACAATCTTAAAAGAGTGACAAGAAACAGAACAGGTTAGAAAGTGTTTGTTGAAGACCTATGCCCAACAGGAAGCTGAAATGAAGAAAACGATAGGACCATTTGATGAATGTGGCTATGGTACAGACAAAATAACTGCTGAAAATTTTCTACAATCATGTCCAACAGTTGATTAACAGAGAAGGCGTGTGATTCATTTTCACAAATTCAAATGCTTCTAGAACCTTTACAAATATGTACCATTTATTGTTTTTTATTCTTTTTTTTATGAATTAAATTAATATTCGTTGATCATTTGCACAAATTACATCAATATTCCAGGAGCATTTGTAAAAATCATATCAATATTTCTAGAGCATTTACAATAATTGCATCGGTGTGAATCGTACTTTTACAATAATTGCATCGATGTGAATCATATATTTACAATAATTGCATCGATGTGAATCATACATTATAATAATGGGATCGATGTGAATCATACATTTACAATAATTGCATCGATGTGAATCATACATTTACAATAATTGCATCGATGTGAATCATACATTTACAATAATTGCATCGATGTGAATCATACATTATAATAATTGCATCGGTGCGAATCGTACATTTACAATAATTGCATCGGTGCGAATCATACATTTACAATAATTGCATCGGTGAGAATCGTACATTTACAATAATTGCATCGGTGTGAATCGTACATTTACAATAATTGCATCGGTGTGAATCATACATTTACAATAATTGCATCGGTGAGAATCGTACATTTACAATAATTACATCGAAGTAAATTGTACACTTACAATAATTGCATCGGTGTGAATCGTACATTTACAATAATTGCATCGATGTGAATGATACTTTTACAATAATTGCATCGATGTGGATCGTACATTTACAATAACTACATCGAAGTAAATTGTACATTTACAATAATTGCATCGATGTGGATCGTACATTTACAATAACTACATCGAAGTAAATTGTACATTTACAATAATTGCATCGATGTGGATCGTACATTTACAATAACTACATCGAAGTAAATTGTACATTTACAATAACTACATCGAAGTAAATTGTACATTTACAATAATTGCATCGATGTGAATCGTACATTTACAAAAGAAACGTTCAAGCAACTCTCGCATGAGCAACATTAATATTTATAGAACAGTTACAACCTTCAATAAACGCTCTGATATTAATATTATTGCCAATCATATTATTCAATCGTCCGTTGCAACACAACAATTATATTTCTATTACCCAACAAAACACGAAACTTTTCTATATTGTTAAAGTGCTCATTTGTCTCCCTTGTCAGCCATTAGTATTATTGGAAAATATACTCCGTACTTACGACTCTGTTAGTTAGAGACCATTTTTGTGGTATATAATAAAATAACTGCGGTTCAACCCAGCTTGGGAAAAATACTGACCGCACATTAGAATTTCCATAAAACTCCACACCAGGGATTTTCGGATAGCAGGACTACTCCAATGGTTCTCAAACCTTATCAAGCAAATGTATCCTTTTATTAAGCACACACAAATAGCATTTCTAGAATTTATAGATTCACTGAAATTGCTCTCTGGTTCCATAACAACGACATCACTATCCTATAGATTCCATAAAGTCACCACCCATATCGCATTTCTATAGTCCGTTCAGATTCGTTTGCCGAGATGTTATGATTTATAATTCAAAAAGTTCTTGATGATTTCACATGATTTTTGGCATACGGTGTTAAAATGTCCATGACACGAGAACATATGTGTTACTCGATGTCTAGCTATAACGGTTTTCTTAAAGCGGCGAATTCCTTTGATCTTTGCCCATGTAACTATTATTTTGACCCTAATCAAAATGTTTTACAGTAATCTAGTGCAATGATGACCCATAGGCGTGTCCATAAAATTTTACTTGGTGGCAAGTATACAAATTTTAAATTATATATAGAACTTTTGTTCGTAGAGTCAATTTGATATAGTTCCATGCTCTTGGTGTGAGTTTCCCAAATGTTGTCGCTGCCTTTCAAATACGTACATTTAGTTCCTCATCTAAGGAAAGTGTGGCTGTAATAGTGGATCCAAGATAGCTGAACTTCTGTACTGACTCAAGCAGGCTTCCATTCAAAGTAATGGTTGTTGGTTTGCTTATAACATATTTTTGATTGCTTGGGTGGTCTTGAACAATAAACTGTTTAATAAATCAACTAGGAAATTTTGCAAATCAAACTATTTATCTGTAGACTTAATCAGAGTAATGATCATTCAGAATCAGACGAGTCAAATAGGTCGATTACTGCTTTCGGCTGAACAAACAACAAACCATCCTTTTTCCAATATTCCTCTTCTTGTCGTAACACATGATCCTCACATTTTACCCAGTAGTCTTTATTTATATTTGATAGAGCCTGATTTGTAAGTGTCTCAACATCGCATAATTTTAAAGTTTTATTTGTATATGCTACGTGTCCTTTAACTTTTGCCCAAACTAGTTCTATAGGATTTAAGTGTGCATGATATGGAGGTAGTCTCAAACATCTATGACCATGTTCTTGAATTAACTTGTCTATTTTAAATATCTTTGTACGTTGTGTCTGTTTTACAAGGCTAAGCAATTCGGGTTTCAAGTAGCTGTCGTTAACTTGCATGTGTTCTTTTATGAGCCACGTTTTGATTGCATCTTTTGTACTTGATGATGTTGGGATTCTATCTTCTACGTTAACTACGTTATGGTATGAAGCATTGTCCATTATCAGACAAGAAGGTCGATCTAATATTGGAAGGATACTTTTCTCGATCCAGTCTTTAAATATGTGCCCATTCATTTCGGAGTGGTAGTCTCTATTGTCTATGGATTTTGAAATGAAAACGAGATGAGCATTCTGCAACAACCCATTATGTCTGCTACCTGCATGTGCAACTATCAAACGTTGCCCTTTACTGCTTGGTACTGATCTTTTAATACTTCCATCTGCTAACTGCCATTCCTTTTCATTTGTATGATGAGCGTTGATCCAAGTTTCATCTAAATAAACAATATCATAATCATTTTCGCGCATTTCCTTCACTTCACGTAAATACTTGCTTCTAAGAGCTACTAGATGTGGCTTCTCACAAATAATGTTTTTCCCACCAGCATACTTTCTAAAGGTGAAGCCTGCACTTCTTAATATTTTCCATAATGAAGTTTTTGATATTTCAATGTCGTTGTTAGTTTTCAGCCAAAGCTTCAACTTTCTAAGTGTCACTTCTTCGTTTATATCAAACATTCGACAGATTTCTCTTTTTACTAGGTCCTTATCAAAACTGTCTAACGTTTCTTTCCTTCCTTGCTTTCTTGCATTTGTTGGCAATAAATATCCGCTTCCTTTAACTATTCGATCAAATGAACGTTTACACAAACCTAAAATATGCATTGTTCTCTTCTCAGGGTTTGATAAAGAGCAATAAAGATGTCCCTTTTTACGCTCTCTGCAGAAGTATTGATAGATCTTTATAGCAATGTTATGCTCAGTAAAATATTTTGCCTTTATATTCATTCTCACATAGACTTGCAGAAGATAATATGGATAGTGCCGCCTCCTTTCTGTAAATATTGAGATTTGCCTCTGAATTATGACTCGAACTCGAGTCTACGGCCGTGATTTTGACGTCACATAATTTCCGGTTTCGGCTAAAATGTCATTTTGTGCTAAACGGGAAATTTCATATGTAACATTTCTTTATAAAAATTTATAGTGGAAACATAACTATTTTAGGACGGTGCGCATTCAGCCGTGAAAGTCATGCCTATATGTTAAAGAATCAGCTGTGAGATGTAAACATCTACATAATCCCGCCGGTGTTTATAATATCGATTAACTTTTTTTTAAATATAGGTTAAATAAGGCATCTTTGAAACTGGATCACATTTCTTTGATAAAAAAATATTTTTATAGCGACATTAGTATTCTAAACCTAACTTCAAAAGATCAATGCAAATGAACAATAAGTTTTTGAAAAAAAATTAATTAATGTCTAGGCAAACGAATCTGAACGGACTATAGTTAGAAAATGTCACATTTTTCAATTATTTCAACAAACTCAACATTTTGTTTCACAAACTCACTATTTTCTTCCATAACTCACCATTTTGTTCTATAATTCAACTTTTTGCTCCACAAACTCACCAACTCCTTATCTTGTTCCACGTCTCATCATTTTGTTCAACAACTCACCATTTTGTTCAACAACTCACGATTTTGCTCCACAAACTCACCATTATGTTCCATAAATTCACCATTTTGCTCCACATACTCACGAATTCATCATTTTGTTGAACAACTCAAAATTTTGTTCAACAACTCACCATTTTGTTCCACAAACTCACCATATTGTTCCCTAATCCACCATTTTGTTCCAAAAATGCAACACTTTGTTTTATAAACTAACTTTCACTGAACCTTGATTCCCAAACACTCAACAGACCTGTCCTCCCGCCCCTCCCTAAACAAAACAGGAGAAGGAGGAAACGAATGAAGAGTAGGAGAAATTAGGAGGAATAGAAAGAGAAAAAGAAGGAAGAGACGGAGAAAAAGCGGGAAGAAAAGGGGATAAAGATGGACGAGAAGGAGGAGGAAGAGCAACAAAATGAAGAGAAGGAGAACAAAGAAGAAGAGGTAGAGAAAAAGGAAGAAGAGAAGGAGAAAAAGGAAGAAAAAAGGTGAAAAAGAAGGAAGGGAAGGAGAAAAAAAGAGGGAGAGAAGGAGAAAATGGAAGAAGAGAAGGAGAAAAAGAAGGAAGAGAAGGAGAAAAAAGGAGAGGAGAAGGAGAAAAAGAAGGAAGAGAAGGAGAAAAAAGAGAGTGGGAAGCAGAAGCTGAAGAAGAGGAACCACGATGAATCTGTGGCTGATATAACACAAAAAATCCTCACATAGTATTTCTAATAAAAATTTAACTGGGTAATCCAAACAGTACGGCTGAAAAGCTATTGACAATTTTATGCATACATGGAAAAAGCGGTCTAAATTGACAGAAGCAATCGCTGATTCTGCCTGCATCATCTCTTAACCTTTGACTGCTCTCTGAGATTTAAATTTCGCTTTCCTGATATTTCAGCTTCAGATTTGCAGTTTTATGCTATTTTTGGACTGATAGTACACATGGCTGGGCAAATTTGAAATCTGATTGCAAGGTCTACTTGCATTCAACTTCACAGACAGACAACCTTGTGATGTTTGCTGAATTTTGTTTCAATAAAGCGTTCTTGTTTAAAGATGGATTTTGAGCATTCACAGTTTTCCCTTGTTCAGTGCTGTCAAGAATCTTTCTTGTTGCGTCTTTCGAAATATCGCATAAAAAAAAATATAAACAGCGATTGCGTATATAAGAGTGTGATAATTATAAAAAACACAGTAGAAGAAAGACAGAGGCTCGTTTCTGCAGCGGTGAGGTTGGGTTCTCGACTTGATGAGTTTTTTTTTTATATTCCATGTCCAAATGTGTAAGGCATTGCTTAATTTTTTAACAGCCGCCCATCTTATCCTGTAAGACACATTCTTGTATAGTCGTTCTTATGCTGAACTACAGTAGTAACTCATCGACCACAGGAATGGTTACATCAGATTAATACAATTGGCAGAATAAGCAATATAACAAATGTTGCCTTGGCTGCTGTCCACGGAAAGAACACATCAACGATAAAGTGTGAGAGATTAGGATAACATTAGAGTATAGCATGAAGTAAACAGACAATCTCTTCGCTTCGCGATAAGAGAAGATGAATGATGTGAAATATAGGCTTTGGGTGCTAGACTTATTTACAAAGCAGATAAGATGAATTAGCAAGAAACACGTAGGAACCAAATTCTTGGAACTAAGTTATTTATAGAAGGATAGTTAGTTTTTGGTGGGAGATAGACGGATTCGAGAAAGATTCATTCAGATTGAGACTTTGAGACATTCAAAGAAGACATTCAAGACAGATTGTTTACTTTGGATTCGAGATTTTGAATACATTCATGAAATTTTGATAAAGATTTGTTTTAGAGAAAGATTATTCAGAAAGATCTGTTTCAAGGGATGACGTTTAGCTATAGATATACATTTCAGGTCTCTAAAGATATCAGTGCTTATAATGGAAATCAAGGCTTAAAATATACAGAAATCGTAGAAAATTTATGGATATAAGTTATGCATAGAAGTAATATAATTGTGTGTGTGTGATCTTAGGCTAAGTAAAAGAAGTTATGTGGATTTAATTACAGGAACCGAGCAGTGTCATATATATCATTGACAGTCTAGACTCATTTACAGAATTTCCACTAACAATATATATATATTAAAAAAAGTAAACAGCCCCGTCATGCCAATTGACGTATAGGGAATATGGTGTTAGTGACCTCAATTTTTTTTTACAGACCTTCGGATCATGATTTTTGGAGTAATGTGGTCGGTATTACGCCCAATCCGCTGTACTTTCCCAGAAAAAAAACCAGTACCCATTTAAGGCTCGGTGAACACGAAAGCCTCTTGTCTTTTGTGGTCCAGTTCACTAACCGCTGAGCTCTCGTAGCTCCCCACCAACGATATAACTTGATAAATGTTTAAACGGTTGTAGTCTACTTCATGTGTAATGCGACTTTGATATGCAATAAAGAGATGTATCCAGGTGAGTTATGAAGTACATATAGCTATATAGCTAAATAAAAACTATGTAAATAAACGTTTGTACGAGATCTAGACGACGTCATGAGTTATCATATTATGTAAAAGGTAAAGGTCAAGTAGGAGACTTGAACTGGCGTCTTAGCACGCGAGTTTCCACCCATATGTGCTCGGCCGTTATCCAGAAATGTTCGGAGATTTCTGGATAGTGTCGCTTCAAGCATCGAAACGCACGATGTGAGACAACATTTCCTCACCTTCCCAGGACATTACCCTGGTACACATTTCTGCCAACGGCTGGGTCGACCGTTAGGTTTTTTTTTTTTCCAACAATGAGTAAAATTCGCACTGCTCCCGCGGGAATCGAACACCGGTTGTCCGAACGTCGATAGTCCAGTCGGGTGGTTTTCCCAACTAGGCTACCGAGGTCCTCTCGGTATCCCCCAATCATATTATGTATCGAACACTAGTCTTTTTTAGAACATTTGGAATTGCAGTTTTTGCATTATGCGTTAATCACGTTTATTACGCACTGGCACACTTCACTGCGTCAGGGATTTTAGTGGACTCCAATGTTATGCTCATAATCTATTGAATGTAAACCGCGTTCACAATAATTTTAACTATAAAACCTTCAAAATTACCATGAACTAACAACCATGAACAGACTGCACGAATATCATGACAAGAGGGGAATTCGCCAGTGCGCTGCCGGGGCACGGAATGGTAGTAAAGAATTGTAGCGCTGTTCCCTACCAGGCATGTTCGCAAGTGGCGACTAAGGAGTGTTGGGCATGGGACTGGCTATCCTGTACTGTAACAAAATAAACGGAAAAAACTTAACAACGATGGACAAGTCAAAGAAAAGAAACAAAGTAAATCCGCCATCTCTGAAAGATAAGGGGTCTCTGTCTAAGAGATGTATGAAACAATCCGGAGAAAGCCGTAAGGAGTCCGGGTTGCCGACTCACCTTTTGTCTATGAGGAAATCCTCCAGAATTGGCACCTGGAATGTTCGTACTCTAAACGAACAGGGAAAAGCTGCTCAGGTAGCAGCAGAAATGTCAAACTACAAGATAGATATTCTGGGAATGTGTGAAACAAGATGGCTAGGAACGGAAAGGATAAAACTAAATACTGGAGGGATGATTTTATCATCAGGACACCAGGAACCTGGAAAACAAAATAGTGAATGGGTAGCTATAATGTTATAAAGGAAAGCGCAGAAGACACTGATAGAATTGGAATCAGTAGGACCAAGACTAATGTGAGCAACATTTAAAACAACAACAACAACAAAACATAAAAATACACATTATCCAATTATATGCACCAAAAAATGATAAGGAAGATTTAGTTAAAGATGAATTCTTATATAAATAGCTGCAATGCCAGATGGATGGAAGACGAGCCAAAGATTTAATCTTGATGGGAGATCTAAACGCAAAAGTAGGATCAGAGAACAGAGCCTTGGAAGAGATCATGGGAAAACATGGACATGGAGAAATAAATGAGAATGGAGAGATATTCGTGAATTTCTGTGCTCTTAATCAAATGAGCCGCGGAGGAACAATATAAAAGAATACGTAAAGCTATATGGGAGTCACGAGATCATATAAAATAGAATCAAATTGACCACATACGCATTAACAAAAAGTTTAAGTTATCCTTAAGTGATGTAAAAGTATATAGAGGAGCAGATGTGTCTTCAAATCATCATCTTCTAGACAAACTTAAACTTAAACTGTAAAGATATACAACAACACATAAGGGATAAAAAGTATTTTAATGTAGGGTTTCTTAGAAAGAAAGGAATTAAAGATAAATTTGCAGTCACGGTATCAAACAAGTACCTAGTCTTCCAGCTAGAAACTACAATAATATAAAGAATATCATAGGAAACAGGTAAATGGTATATGGAAGAAGACATGTGAAGAAACCCTGGGGAAAAGAGAACGCCAAAATAAGGCATGGATGACAGCAAAGACCCTGGATAAAATTAAAGAAAGAAAGAATAAGAAAACAGACATAAATCAAAGCAAAACGAGAAGTACTAAAGCCAAGACACAGGAAACATACACAGAGATGAACAAAAAATAGGAAGATGCATTAAAAGAGATAAGATGAAATATGTAGATGAACTAGCTAAAGAGGCAAAGGAAGCAGTAGATAAAGGAAATATGAAAAAAACTGTACACCACAAAGAAATTAAGCAGAACATACAAACAAATTAATGTCTTCATTAAAGATAAGAAAGGAAATCTGCTTAGTAATATAAGGGAACAAATGAAGTGATGGAAGGAGCACTTTGAAGAACTCTTGAACAGACCCGGTCCCAAAAACTCTCAGATTTACTACCGGCAGAAGAAAAGTTACACGTTAAGTGTGGAAAACCAAGCAAAGAAGAAATAATGAAAGCCATTAAGCTTTTAAAAAAATGGTAAAGCCTAAGGACCAGATGAAATTCCTTCAGAAGCCATCAAAGCAGATATTAACAACTCTACCAAGATGGTATATAATCTACTAGAGAAAATATGGAAACGGGAAGAAATACCTAAAGACTGTAAAGAAAGATTTATATAAATATATATATATATATATATATATATATATATATATATATATAATTAGATTATATAAAATATAATCAAACTATCAGAGAAAGGAAGTTTTACAGGAGTGCACAAATTATAGGGGAATTATGCTACTATCAGTGTCAGGAAAAATACTAAGCAGAATCATTTTGGAGAAACTAAAAGACGATAGAGAAAAACATTTGAGAGATGAACAAGCAAGTTTTAGAAAAAAAACAAATCATGGGCTGATCAAAAAACTAGTTCACGTATTATAGGTGAACAAAGCTTTGAGCAACAGTCCCCACTATATCTGATTCATAGATTATGAAAAAGCATTTGTTAGTTTAGACAAAGGAATGCTTTGGCAGTTGCTGACTCATTACGAAGTCCACATACTGTTTATTAACCTGATAAGAACAATGTATGAAGGAATGAAATGTAGTGCTGTGCGCGAAGGGCAGCTTACTGAAGCATTTGAAATAAAAACAAGAGTAATGCAGGGATGCCTTCTATCTCTATTTCTATTTCTACTGGCCATAGATTGGATTATGAAGATAACTCAAAACAAAAATGGAATTCAGTGGTCACTAATTAAAGCAACTTAATAACTTGGACTTTTAAAGGGTTAAGGCATAAAAATGCGAAGCTGCAGTAAAGCTGAATGTGAGGAAAAATTTAAAAAATAAAAAAAAACTTCGCATTTTTATGCCATAACCCTTTACTAGTACAATACCGCTGCTACTTAATGTTTGTATTTCGTCCTTAGTGTTTACTTTAGTATTTATATCTTAGTTTGTTTTGGTTGTTTCGTTATTAGTTTTGTGTGTGTGTGTTTTTTGTTTGTTCCTGATGAAGGCCTATTGGGCCGAAACGTTGTTTAGTCTGTGTCGTCCACTTATCACGTTAAGCTTCTTACATACTATTTTTTTTAATTTTTTAATTTTTCCTGACTTGGACTTTGCTGATGGCATAGCTCTCCAATCCAATAATCATCAAAAGATGCAAGATAAAATGAGCATACTAGTTGAGAGATCACAACAGCTGAGACTGAAAATAAATAGAGATAGACCAAAATTATGAGAATTAATGCTGTTGGCAACAACCAATTAACAATAGCAGAAATACCTCTACTAGGCGTACAATCTTCTATTTATATAATACAGGGCAGTAATATAGAAAAAAAACTATGTTCATAAACATAGAAAATACTCAAACCCACAAGTGGATATCAACATTGAAGGAATAGACATGGAGACATTTCAGAACTACAACTACCTTGGACATACTATAACCAGTGATGGAAAATGTACAACTGAAATAAACAAAAGAATTGGAATGGCAAAAAGTAATTTTAATGTCAGGAAGAACATACTAACATCAAAACAAATAACACCAGGGCTAAAACTAAGAATAGCAAAATGTTACATCTTCTCAATATTCCTATATCGTGCAGAAACATGGACATTAGATAAGAAAACAGAACAGATAATTGAAACCTTTGAAATGTGGATATATAGAAGAATATGTAGAATTGGATGGAAGGAAAGAAAACAAACGACGAAGTCTTAAAACAACTAAAAATGAAAAGTGAACTACTAAGCACAATTCAAACAAGACAAATGTGATTTTTGGGCCATCTTAAAAGACACAACAGCCTACTAAAAGTAATCCTGGATGGAAAAATTCAAGGTAAAAGAGGCAGAGGCAGACCAAGAATAACATGGATGAGTAACATCAAAAAATGGACAAATCAACCTATGATAACCTGCACCATCAAAGCAAGAGACAGAGCAGAATGGCGCTCCATGGTAGCCAACCTTCGTTGCGGAGACGGCATTCGATTATGATGATGATGAATGTAGACAAAGAGGGAAGAACAGAAAATGATACCAAAAAAAGGATATCAAAAGCAAGACGACCATTCGTTCACTGGGAAAGAAATGGAAATCCAAAGAAATTAGGTTAAATACAGAAATAAAAATGTTTATCTCCAATGTTAAGTCAGTCCTATTATATGGCTGTGAAATATGGAGAACAATAAAAATGACAATCATGAAGGCCCAGACCCTCATTAATGGATGTTTAGGCAGAATAAAAGGATGGAACTGTCAGGACAAAATCACAAAAATATATTTATGGAAAAGTACCAGTTAAATACCAGTGGATATAGAGATACAGAGAAGACGAAAAATTAATGTAAAGAAGTATCACGTCATGATAGGTAACTGGGTAATATGGAGTTAGTGACCATATATGGTTTGGTCACGTGATAAGGCAGAAATACTAAAACACCACATATCGAGCCTTCAATAAACGTTCCAAGAACACAAGATTCAAAGGTCGACTATGAAAAAGATCGATTGATGGAATATCAGAAACAGTAGGAAACATAACAGCAAGAGAGGCAAATAGAAGAGCAAAAGATCGATTGATGGAATCTCAGAAACAGTAGGAAACATAACAGCAAGAGAGGAAAATAGAAGAGCAAAAGACCGTAGATGTATATCTTCACTCGACGCTACAATGCAAATGAGCAAGGAGAGACGAAGATGGAAGAAGAGTGACCATATCTTTTGCAGTGAACGACATATTATTGGGTGATGTTGTTGGTATATCGCCACACAACTTTATATTTGATGTTGTTGGTATATCGCCACACAACTCTATATGTGATGTAGTTGGTATATCGCCACACAACTCTATATGTGATGTTGTTGGTATATCGCCACACAACTATATATGTGATGTAGTTGGTATATCGCCACACAACTTTATATTTGATGTTGTTGGTATATCGCCACACAACTCTATATGTGATGTAGTTGGTATATCGCCACACAACTCTATATGGGATGTTGTTGGTATATCGCCACACAACTCTGTGGGTGATGTTGTTGGTATATCGCCACACAACTCTATATGTGATATAGTTGGTATATCGCCACACAACTCTATATGTGATGTTATTGGTATATCGCCACACAACTCTATATGTGATGTTGTTGGTATATCGCCACACAACTCTATATGTGATATAGTTGGTATATCGCCATACAACTCTATATGTGATTTTATTGGTATATCGCCACCCAACTCTATATGTGATGTTGTTGGTATATCGCCACACAACTCTATATGTGATGTAGTTGGTATATCGCCACACAACTCTATATGTGATGTAGTTGGTATATCGCCACACAACTCTATATTTCATGTAGTTGGTATATCGCCACACAACTCTATATGTCATTAAGTTGGTATATCGCCATACAACTCTATATGTCATGTAGTTGGTATATCCCCACACAACTCTATATGTTATGTAGTTGGTATATCGCCACACAACTCTATATGTCATGTAGGTGGTATATCGCCACACAACTCTATATGTCATGTAGTTGGTATATCGCTACACAACTCTATATGTCATGTAGTTGGTATATCGCCACACAACTCTATATGTCATGTAGTTGGTATATCGCCATACAACTCTATATGTGATGTAGTTGGTATATCGCCACACAGCACTATATGTCATGTAGTTGGTATATCGCCACACAACTCTATATGTCATGTAGTTGGTATATCGCCACACTACTTTATATGTGATGTAGTTGGTATATCGCCATACAACTCTATATGTCATGTAGTTGGTATATCGCCACACAACTCTATATGTGATATAGTTGGTATATCGCCATACAACTCTATATGTGATTTTATTGGTATATCGCCACCCAACTCTATATGTGATGTTGTTGGTATATCGCCACACAACTCTATATGTGATGTAGTTGGTATATCGCCACACAACTCTATATGTGATGTAGTTGGTATATCGCCACACAACTCTATATTTCATGTAGTTGGTATATCGCCACACAACTCTATATGTCATTAAGTTGGTATATCGCCATACAACTCTATATGTCATGTAGTTGGTATATCCCCACACAACTCTATATGTTATGTAGTTGGTATATCGCCACACAACTCTATATGTCATGTAGGTGGTATATCGCCACACAACTCTATATGTCATGTAGTTGGTATATCGCTACACAACTCTATATGTCATGTAGTTGGTATATCGCCACACAACTCTATATGTCATGTAGTTGGTATATCGCCATACAACTCTATATGTGATGTAGTTGGTATATCGCCACACAGCACTATATGTCATGTAGTTGGTATATCGCCACACAACTCTATATGTCATGTAGTTGGTATATCGCCACACTACTTTATATGTGATGTAGTTGGTATATCGCCATACAACTCTATATGTCATGTAGTTGGTATATCGCCATACAACTCTATATGTGATGTTATTGGTATATCGCTACACAACTCTATATGTCATGTAGTTGGTATATCGCCATACAACTCTATATATGATGTAGTTGGTATATCGCCACACAACTCTATATGTCATGTAGTTGGTATATCGCCACACAACTCTATATGTCATGTAGTTGGTATATCGCCACACAACTCTATATGTGATGTAGTTGGTATCTCGCCACACAACTCTATATGTCATGTAGTTGGTATATCGCCACACAACTCTATATGTGATGTAGTTGGTATCTCGCCACACAACTCTATATGTCATGTAGTTGGTATATCGCCACACAACTCTATATGTCATGTAGTTGGTATATCGCCACACAACTCTATATGTCATGTAGTTGGTATATCGCCACACAACTCTATATGTCATGTAGTTGGTATCTCGCCACACAACTCTATATGTCATGTAGTTGGTATATTGCCACACAACTCTATATGTGATGTAGTTGGTATCTCGCCACACAACTCTATATGTCATGTAGTTGGTATATCGCCACACAACTCTATATGTGATGTAGTTGGTATATCGCCACACAACTCTATATATCATGTAGTTGGTATATCGCCACACAACTCTATATGTCATGTAGTTGGTATCTCGCCACACAACTCTATATGTCATGTAGTTGGTATATCGCCACACAACTCTATCTCCCAGTAAAATCTCATGTACCTATATCTAGAGACTGGATAAACATTAAAGGGATGTACTTCCAAAAAAAATCGCTATATCTGGGAATTGAACTCCGAACAGTCTGACCAATAGCCAGCACTCTACTCACTCAGCCACCGCTATATCAGTGTCTTGCGCATAAAGTCTTCTTCTTTTACCTTTTAGCTCCCGGTGGAGCATAGGTTTTCAACAAACACTTTCCAAGTCGTTCTGTTTTTTGCCATTCTTTTAAGATCATTCCATGTCTTCCCCATCATCTTCATCTCTGCTTCGATCTGTCTTCTCCAAGAATTCCTTGGTCTTCCTCTTTGTCTTTTCCCTGGGGGATTCCAAAAAAGGGCCTGTTGTGTAATACTCTCAGTTGGCTTCCGTAGTGTGTGTCCTATCCATCGCCATCGTCTACGCTGTATCTCTTTACCCACTGGTATTTGATCGGTACATTTCCATAATTCCACGTTAGTGACTTTGTCCTGCCATTTCCATCCCTTTATTCTGCGCAAGCATCCATTAATGAAAGTCTGTACTTTCGTGATTGCCAATTTTGTCATTCTCCATGTTTCACAGCCATATAATAGGACCGACTTAACATTTGAGTTGAAAATTTTTATTTCTGTATTTAGCCTAATTTCTTTAGTAATGCAACTAATTTTCATTTACAAAATGGGATTTGCGTTGGGGTTATAGATTTGAAAAAATGAAAACATGTTCGCCGAGAGCATCCAAAGAGTGGTAAAGGAGTGGAAAAAGTGATGGAAAAGAGCTGGAAAAGAGCGGGAAAAGGGCTGGAAAAGAGTGGGAAAAGTGCTTGAAAAGAGCGGAAAAGGGGGGGGGGGAGGGAAGCGGAGGAGAGGGAGGACAAGAAGAAAAATAAGAAGCTTTGTGTCTGTGACCTTACAAGACGAATCAGCCGCTGTCGAAGGTCCGGATGTAAAAGGAAGACAGATGAATCCCCAAGAAGCCAGTTCTATGTCACCAGAAACTGGATGACGTGGATGCATTCACTTGTCTATTTTACGTCATTTACGAAGGAGTGGGTACGTATTTTCACAATAATTGGAAGACTAGTTTCTGTAGTTGATGTATGTCTGGAGTGTCTAAGAGAATGTCCTAGACAATCACGTTTTGATTAGTCAATATCAATGTCAAATCAATTAAAATCAAAAAAGTTGGACAGCCGGAAGAAAAAAAAAGTAATAGGATATTTGTTAACATGCTTAAAGTGGATACAATGCAACACAGGATACACCATAGGATACAATGCAACACAGGATACACCATAGGATACAATGCAACACAGGATACAACCCAATACCGTAAGCAAATAAAGACTATATATAATTATAACAGCCGCAGTTTCCATTGATTTATTTGGCTTATTTCCGAATTATCAATACGTCATTGACTTAAAGGTCTCACTCATTCAACAGTGACATTGTTTTCTGTCAGGGTGTGCGCTTTCTTAGCCTTTCGTTCACCAAGCACACGACCGCTATAGTACTGCTGTCTGCTGACAGTAAGATAATAGTTCTTCAATGTTATCCGGAGCCAATATTGGCATATTGAAGTGAATCCTGGACAATCGAACACAAATACAAGAATCGTTGTTCACCCAAGGTATTAAAAATTGTAAAGAAGAATATTCACAATGTAGCTAAAATGATAATAAACAATTTATGAAGGAGACCAAAGCAAAAATTATGCTGCTTATGATGCAACAATCTTCATATTTTAGATAATAAACATACACAATTATCGAAATTATACAAACACCTGCTTATGGGGAACATTTAGACCAGAATACACGATTCTTCGCGAAATATATGGATATGATATTATACTCAATTATATGACAATATCATAAAATCCTTGATATCCTGGCTGGCCGTCTAGCTGACATTAAATAATTCTAATAAACCAATTAGTCTATCATTTCGGAAATCGATTTCATATTTTCCGTTGTCTAATATTAACATAACTCAAAGAGTGTTCATTCTAAATGAAGATAGCTTGTTGAAGTAATATAATACTTATTGCCAACGCATTTTATTCATTATTCTCCACTGGCTCTTTGTGGTTAAAGCATCCAATACGAAAGTGCTGGAAACATCAAGCAGTCTTGCTTTATACATAACATCTTTTCATCTTAAAATGATCATACCCTTGGCGCGTCTCGTCCACTCCCATAGGTTAGGACTGGTTCGTCCTCAAAGACTTTTTTTGTCTTTTGTCTATTGTGTTTTCGTGATCTGTAATCTTTCTCCTGGAGATTATTTTCTCATTCATACTTTGAACCTATCTCCACCTAGTCCGCTTATACAAATATGTGCTCATTTATGTGCTGCATCACTAAGTCATCAAGAGAAATATGATTCAAGCTCGCGAGCAATGTTTGATAAGACATGTTTACTTTCCTGCTTAATGACTGTACTTACAACTTACATTTTCTTGTTTGAATTAAATACTTCCTTTTTCATTCGCCAATTATTTTTTTTTAAATATAGATATTTCTGCTTCCGGTTCAAGATGGAGGCCGTTATTTCCTTCGTGTATGGACAGTTGATTGGGGATTAACAAAATACGCTCGCAAAGAACCTACTGTTACTGAAACTGAAATATTGACTCTGATATGGCGAGATTAATCAGATTCAGACTCAGTCTAAACTGCAAAACAAGATCTACAAGACTCAGCAGTGAATCGTCAAACAGGGAAAGGTCTGAATTCTGTCGCACGTCTTCGATCTGACAGGAGCTAACTATTTAACTAACTAATTAACTGCCGTCCTAACCAACCAACTAACTAATTAATTAATTAACTGCCTTCCTAACCAGCCAACTAACTAATTAATTAATTAACTGCCTTCCTAACCAGCCAACTAACTAATTAATTAATTAACTGCCTTCCTAACCAGCCAACTAACTAATTAATTAATTAACTGCCGTCCTAACCAGCCAACTAACTAATTAATTAATTAACTGCCTTCCTAACCAGCCAACTAACTAATTAATTAATTAATTAACTAACTGACTAACTAACTAATAAATTAACTTACTGGCTTACTAACTAATTAGCGAACTTCTATCTATTGACCTTTCGAGCCGTAACCGGCCCATAGGGCGTAGACCAAGATACACCTTCTCCTATATGAATTTTTGTTCTAGCAGTTTTCTTTTAAAGATATTTTATCAAATCTCGCCATCTGTCTCTGTTCTGTGCAAGCAGTTCTATCTCATTGAGGGAGCCGATTCCTGCTGCTCTTGCCTCTCTCATCAATGTTCTTCTCAGTGTCTCCCTGGGTCTTCCTCTTTTTCTTTTACCTGTTGTTTCCATATGAGGGCTTGCTTTGCTATTCGATTATTATCTCTTCTCATCACATGTCCAACGTATGACCATCGTCTTTTCTTTATTACTGAAGATATTAGTGGTTGATTGGCGATTTCTCTAATTTCCTCGTTTGTTTTGAATTATCAGGTCTACGTTTCATTAACAACATCGTTTTACGATAGCGGCTTGTTAAACCTCTGATCAACGGTTCTATACCAAGCCGGAGAAAAATAATTCCTCCATTTTGGAAACAACCGGAAAAAAAAAAAAAAAAAAAAAAAAAAAAAAAAAAAAAAAAAAAAAAAAAAATTAGCGAACTTACCAACCAACTAAATAACCAACTAACTAAATATCCAACGAATCAAATAAATAATGACCTAGTCACCTTTAGTGTAATCAGTGGTTACAAGTTACCTACTCAACGATTATTGTCGTTTACTATTACTTTCAACAAAAGGTTAACATAATCTCTTGAATAAAATATTCGTATCTGAAGTCTTTTTATCGGAGCCGCGATAGCTCAGTGGTTAGTGAACTGGACTACAAAGGACAAGAGGTAGGGTTCGATCCCAACAGACGGCTTCCGGGTTCACCCAGCTTTTAATGGGTACCGGATTTTTTCTTGGAAAGTAAAGCGGCATGGGCGCAATACCGACCACATTACCCGAAAAATCATATGCTGAAGGTCTGTAAAATGTATGGTCACTAACACCATATTCCTTATACACTACTTGGAGTGATGGGGGACACTTTACTTTTTATTTTAAGTCTTTTTAATCATCGCATTGTTAAACAACGCATTCTTAGCAATTAAGTTGGGCAGTTATCATACTTAATGGTCTTCCACAGCTCTATAGTTATACTACGAGAGATTCGTTCATTTCATAAACTGGGCATGTCCATTATAGGACAAACCAACTGCTCTTTTGTAGAACTTAAAATAATCGATTATATTGCATGGAATTTTCATCAATATCTTATATTAATTGAACTTATACCTGCAGATATAACGGACAGAAAGAGACCAAAGGGCAGACGAGTGCTGAGATATAAGGATGTTTGCAGGGCTTCCTTGAGGGAATTTTCTATCAATGAAAGGAACTGGGTAAATGTGGATATGGATCGTAGCACATGGAAAGCAAAAATAAAAGATGGCACTGCAACTTTCGAGACAGTGCTGATATCAAATTCAGAAGTTAAAAGGCGCAAGAGAAAAGAGATAAGGCCAGGTACCGCAAATACACCTTGTTCGTTCTGTGGATGGATCTGTCTGTCCAGGATTGAGAAATTCAGCCACGAGAGAAGATGTTCAGTAAAGCAGCACCCAGTATGAGACACTAATGCTTTACCGAACTACTGACTTATCATAACTGCTTTCTACCAACCGTCTGTCAAGACGTCAAAGGCCAGATCTGGATACGGCTCCGGTTCACCCAGCCTTATTGGATACCGGCTTTTTTCAGAGAAAGTAAAGAGACATGGGCGTAATACCGACCACATTACACCAAAAATCATGTGCTGAAGGTCTGTAAAATGTATGGTCACTAACACCATATTCCCTATACGCCATTTGGCGTGACGGGGAAGGGGGGAGGGGAGGGGGTCATCATAATATCATAGAGTGCCGTCTCCGCAACGAAGGTTGGCTACCATGGAACATTCTGCTCTGTCTCTTGCTTTGATGGTGCAGGTTGTCATAGACTGATTTGTCCATGTTTTGATGTTACTCGTCCATGTTAGACTTGGTCAGCCTCTACCTCTTTTACCTTGTATTTTCCCCTCCAGGATTACTTTTAGTAGGCTGTTGTGTCTTTTAACATGGCCCAGAAATCGCATTTGTCTTGTTTGAATTGTGCTTAGTAGTTCTCTTTTCATTTTCAGTTGTTGTAAGACTTCATTGTTTGTTTTCTTTTCCTTCCATCCAATTCTACCTATTCTTCTTTATATCCACATTTCAAAGGCTTCACTGGTCTGTTTTCGTGTCTAATGTCCATGTTTCTGCACCATATATGAATATTGAGAATATGTAACATTTTGCTATTCTTAGTTTTAGCCCTGGTGTTATTTGTTTTGATGACGGGGGGGGGGGAGTACTTTACTTTTTATACCTTTACTATGTTCACTAATATTGTGTTAGTTTCATTATGACCGTTCTGAATTTCTAAAGTTTGGTGCTTCTATTCTGTTATGATGAACAGTGCAAGATGAATCAGTGACAGGGAACAGTAAGAAAGTATATTCAAATCCCAAATAAGAAGATTAGTACACTTGATTGGAACCAGGAGACAAATAATAATCAATGAATATTAGTATAGAGGGAAACTTCCGAGGCGATAATTCAGGGAATCATAGGAGGAAGAGGTATGTTTTACAGCACTCAGAAAAAAAATGACAATTAAACAACAACAGAAAAAAATACAACGAACAATATATGGTCTGAAACAGGATCATATTTTGATGAATGATCAATGTCTTCCAGTGATGAGTCATCGAAGCCTTCCAGCGGCCTGTGATCGAAGCCTTTCAGTGACCAGTGATCGATGCCTTCCAGTGACCAGTTATCGAAGCCTTCCAGTGACCAGTGATCGATGCCTTCCACTGACGAATGATCAATGTCTTCCAGTGATGGGTCATCGAAGCCTTTCAGTGACGAGTAATCGAAGCCTTCCATTTATAAGTGATCGAAGCCTTCCAGTGACCAATGATCGAAACGATCCAATATCATTTTGGGCGAGCACAGACACTTGCTGTCTCCAGGACGTCTTTTTTCCATGCCAACAGGTCCGCTACCAATTTTTCTAAATGGCTCGACCAGAGGTTGCCTTTAGAACTTTGGTGTCCCGAATGACTAGAACAAGGTCTTTTACTTCTTCGAGCATTCATTAGCTTCCTTGAGAAGTGTAAGGGTATAACTGGCTGTGCAATTTGCCACAAACACTTGAATCAGTGTGTAATGTTGGCTTGAAAGGTCCTCATATTGTAATAAAAACCGAGCAACGCAATGCACCACATCAGTTGTATATCTATATTTGTATGCGTATGGAATTCTAACATTGCATTACTGGTATGTGGGTTTATATATACAATAGTATTACATAATTAGAATAAATCACACTGCATGCTTGGTAAAGTGTTAAAAACTTAGAAGAGTAAAACGTCAAAGATACAGTGTTTAAATCTACACGCAAACAAATGTATGTTCAATTAAGGTGATACATTGCGTCGTTCTATCTTCATTAAAATGTCACGTACTCACGCAAGTATTCAAATCAACGTTAGTGTTCCTGACAGGCACAGCCCCACGAGCCTTACTGCAACGAGGAAGTTAGATCTAGATATAGATAACCACAATTTTGGTGAAAAGCTTCATTAAGAATATTAGTTAATTGATCATCAGATCAGCATCACTGCTCATTGGACACATTGAAAAGTCTTCACATGACGTCTTTAGTACAACCCTCAGCGTTTTGCCACTGACGACACCAACTGTAGGTTGATTTACCAGTACTAGTTTTCCTTGGCTCTTGTTTGGCGCGTCTCCTTCTCAATTGCTTTTTTAAAGACTGGTTGTTATAATATAAATAACATCAGGTTATGTCGATGACACAGTCTTATTCAAGAAGAGTGAGAATGAGAGTTGCAATAAATGTTAGACATAGTGAAGGAAAGCAAAAATAAAAGACTGAACCTTAATAGAAAAAAGACTGAAATAATGGTAATAACGAAGAAAAAAGACTGAAATAACGGTAATAACGAAGAAAAAAGACATCACAGCAATGCACAATAAAGGCAAGTGGAAAAATATCAAAAGCAGTAAATGAATTAAATAAAATATATGGGAACAATGTTAACCTCAGATGATAGATGTACATCAGAGGTGAAATGCAGAATGGCTCAGGTAAAAGCAGCTTTCCAAAAAATGAGGAAGATATTGTGCAATCCATTTTAGAGAATGGAAACAAGAAAAAGAGTTCTTAAATGGTATATAGAACCAGTCTTAACACTTGAATGTGAATCATGGACAATAGGACATGAGACAAGAAAATTACTGGAGGCAGTAGAATTGTGATTTTACAGAAGAATATTGAGAATACCATGGACAGCTAAGAAGAGTAACGAAAACGTTCTGAAAGAGGCCAGAGCAAAAAATAGAGCTAATTTGTTATATTAAAAAGAAACAATCTTCATTTTTTGGCCATGTAATGAGAAGAGAACAACTGGAATATATTGTAACAACTGGAAAAATCGAGGGACGAAGAGATAGAGGGAAGCAAAGAGAAAATATACCAGACAGCTTAGGAGAATGGTTTGGCAGAAGGTCAACAACAGAAATGATAAATAACTGTCGTCATCAAAAGTTGTGGAGGGACATGATCACCTACGCTAGCAGGCATTGCACTTGATGATGATGACATCAGCAAAGCAAAGCTGATATTTAAGAAAATAGGTTTGGCATATGTATTTTCATGAGGAGTTTATATTTCCTACTTAAAGAGGAGATCACAAATGGACACGTTACACTGAGATATCAATGACACTTTCACCCACTCTTTCTTGTACCCTATCTCTCTCTCTCTCTCTCTCTCTCACTCTCTTTCTGTTCATCATTATCATATCAACATCTTTATCACTGGCTCGTATAATCGAGTCGTTATCAGCGACAAAGGAAATTATTCAATGAGACAGTAAATGGTAAAGACCGTTCTAATGAAATATATTTCCCTAAACATGAGCTATGTCTTAAATCTACGATAACAGCGCTAGGCTTGTAGTCTCCAGTGGTAGGTTACGCATACAGGAGCTAAAATAAGGATAAGTTACGCTTGTTTTCAACATCATCATTGATTTATTATAATTGATTGTAGTTAGTGGCATAACAAAGCAAGATTGTGGACATTTCGCAGAATGATATTGGTTATCTGTGTCTCTGCCTGTGTCCTTGTCTGTATTCCTGTCTGTGTCTCTGTCTATGTCCCTCCCTGTGTCTCTGTCTATGCCCCTGGCTGTGTCCCTGTTTATGTCCATGTCTGCTTCCCTATCTGTGTCCCTGTATGTGTCCCTGTCTGTGTCTCTGTCTATGTCCCTGTCTATGTCCCTGCCTGTGTCCCTATGTGTCCCTGTTTGTGTCCCTGTCTGTATCACTGTCTATGTCCCTGTTTGTGCCCCTGTCTATGTCCCTGTATGTGTCCCTGTCTCTGCTCAGTTGCCTGCACCGACTGAACTAGTCAACGCTCAACATTCACATGCCGAGCTTGACTTGACTGTTTATGACTTTATCAGCAAAAAAATTATGATCAAATGGGAGACATGACACAATGGCTACCACATAAATCTTGCTTACCCTCAGCTCAACAGAAAAGAACAAGCAGCAATTTCTAGACTCCGATCATTCCACATCAGATTGATGGACCACGTTCACAACACTCCAAAAATATGAACATTTGATGGATGTGACAAATACCAAATGATGATAGTTGTGATTTTTATTTATGATTTCTCTCTGCGGCAACCACCCCTGGTCTCAACAGCGAGGTCCGGCTTGGAACGTCAATTACTCATCGACAGGAAAAAATATGAGTACCTCCGAAGTCGGAGTGATCTGCCTGTGCGGTGAGGGACCCCTGTTCACACGGCTGCCAGGGAAAAATGGATTAACACGCAAAATTCTGTTCCTAGTCTCTAGGGACTTCGTCAGAGGTAAAAACTCGCGAACAAAAAAAAAAGAAAATACAAAATGATTGCTGAACATCTTCTACAATCACTCCAATCATACAAGCAATGAAGGCTCTTGGCCATCACCAGCGTGATATCGAGACAAACCATTTTGGTGATGTCACTAGCCTCGAGCTGACGAACGCTTTCTTCTAACATGACGTCTGTAGGTACACACAGCACCTATCTTATGTTGATCTTGTTGTGGTGGCTGTTTAGAATCACCAGAAACGCTTTGAAAGGAGAAAAGTATAGAGATTCTCGAAAATTCGCTGTTACAATAAGCTCTTCAGTTTCAGCCAATTCCTTTACAACGAAGAAAACATGAGGTGACAATGTCAAGCAGGCAAATACTACATTTAATTACAAACAAAAACAGGTAAAATATCTCGCATGTCAATAACAGAAGTCCTAGCTCAGCCAGAAATGTATCAATTTTACCTTACATTGTAGCCCCCATACTACACCACTCACAAATGATCATCATCATCGTTAACTACTATGCCTGCTGACGTAGGTGATCATGTCTCTCCACAACTTTAGATCTTGACAGTTATTTATTATTTCCGTTGTTGACCTTCTGTCGAGCCATTATCTTAAGCTGTCTGGTATCTTTTCTTTTTGTTCCCTCTATCACTTCGTCCCTCAATTTTCCCAGTTTTTACAATCTATTCCAACTGTTTCCTTCTCATTACATGGCCAACAATGATGATTGTTTCTTCCTAATATTGGAAATTAGCTCTTATTTTGCTTTGGCCTCTTTCAGAACGTTTTCGTTACTCTTTTGAGCTGTCCATATTATTCTCAAGATTATTCAGTAAAACCACATTTCTATAACCTCCAGTGATTTTCTTGTACAAAACTATAGGAATAACTTGGTAGATATGCCAAGTCTTATTATAGTCCCCTCTATTGTAAGAAATAATGAAAGTAACTCTAAATGAGACGCTGTCTAATTTCCTCACATGACAGAACGACGATTTAATGTTGAGTAACGTAATTACTTCATGCATTACAAGCTACACGAAAGTGCTGTGTGCGCTACAGACATTGCACACGCTACAAGGAAGTTCTGTGCGCACTTCAGAAATTGCACATGATACAAGTGCTGTGCGCACTTCAGAAATTGCACAAGATACAAGTGCTGTGCGCACTTCAGAAATTGCACAAGATACAGGAAGTGCTATTTGCACTTCAGAAATTGCACAAGATACAGGAAGTGCTATTTGCACTTCAGAAATTGCACAAGATACAAGTGCTATTTGCACTTCAGAAATTGCACAAGATACAAGTGCTGTGCGCACTTAAGAAATTGCACAAGATACAGGAAGTGCTATTTGCACTTCAGAAATTGCACAAGATACAATGAAGTGCTGTGTTCGCTTCAGACATCTCTTACGTAACAGCAGAAATAATTACATATCAGACAACACGTACATTTATCAAATTGCATATTTAACATCACGCACAAGCTTTCATTAACGGCGAGCATTGTCTTACAGGGGCATTCCCAAGTGTGCGAGTTGCAATCACGCAAACCCCACCGTAGTTATTTGTGATTTTAAACTTTGAAACATGAAAAGAAACCTGATATAAGTTTAGAGGTAATTGCGCACGCTTAAGAAGAAAGCAATCAGCGCTGAATAATCTATACAGGAGTATGCAGCTAGAGATGTTGTAATCTATCTTCTGTGACCAGTGAGATTGTTAGCTTGTGGCCATGTCTTTGTGCATAAACTGTTAATAAGAATGCAAGTTTGCTTGGAAAGGGATCTCGTGAAACGGCAGGGGCACTGATAAAATATAAACGTGCTTTCAATATCAATTTGAAGAAAATAGAACCAAAAAAATTAGAGGAAAAATGTCGCTGATTCCCAGTCAGCAGACAAGCTGCGAACCCACAAAATGGAAGCAACATGTTTTCTGAGAGGTCAGTGTGACTGTTTATAACTGCAATTATTCTTATAGCAAGTTTCACTAAGTGGTTTTACTGTTGTCTATTTTTAATATTCCGTTTTAGTTATGTTATTTTACTTTATTTTAATAAATGGTGATGTCCCTTAACGTTCTCTATTTTATAAACAAAATTCTTGATATTTTCTTCATGGATATTGCTTTCATTTAAATTATACTTCGCAACACTCGTAACTTATGCATTTCTTGAAACGCAAATAACATATAGTTTCATAGTCTGTCTTTAGAATCTTGATCGGAAGTAACATAGGGATTGCGCAGTCTGTTTAGTGCAATGTTATTCTCACGTTAAGTTTAGTAAACTTTGTAGACTTAAACGTAGTTAAGAGATTAGGCATTTAGATAAAGTATTCACATAGGGTATACGGATAAAGTATTCAGATAAAAAAATTCACATCAAGTATTAATATAAAGTATTCAGATAAAAAAATTCACATCAAGTATTAATATAAGTATTCAGATAAAGTATTCAGATCAAGCATTCAGATAACGCATTCAGATAAAACTGGAATAAAAAATGGAATGATTATCTTAATCACGTGAAAACGCTTTTAGCCACAGACTTGAACCTGCAGAAGGTTTACAGCAGCCAGCACAATAGAAGCGAATACAACAGCAGCGTGCACAACAGCAGTGAGCACAACAGCAGTGAGCACAACAGCAATGAGTACAACAGCAGTGAGCAAAACAGCAGTGAGTACAACAGCAGTGAGCACAATAGCAGTGAGCACAACAGTAGCGACACAACAGCAGTGAGCACAACAGCAGTGAGCACAACAGCAATGAATATAACAGCAGTGAGCACAACACTAGTGAGCACAACAGCAGTGAGCACAACAGCAGCGAGCACAACAGCAGTGAGCACAACAGCAGCGAGCACAACAGCAGTGAGCACAACAACAGTGAGCACAACAACAGTGAGTACAACAGCAGTGAGCAAAACAGCAGTGAGTACAACAGCAGTGAGCACAACAGCAGTGAGCACAATAGCAGTGAGCACAACAGTAGCGACACAACAGCAGTGAGCACAACAGCAGTGAGCACAACAGCAATGAGTATAACAGCAGTGAGCACAACACTAGTGAGCACAACAGCAGTGAGCACAACAGCAGCGAGCACAACAGCAGTGAGCACAACAGCAGCGAGCACAACAGCAGTGAGCACAACAACAGTGAGCACAACAACAGTGAGCACAACAGCAGTGAGCACAACAGCAATGAGCACAACAACAGTGAGCGCAACAGCAGTGAGCACAACAGCAGTGAGCACAACAGCAGTGAGCACAACAGCAGTGAGCACAACAGCAGTGAGTACAACAGCAGTGAGCACAACAGCAGTGAGCACAACAGCAGTGAGCACAACAGCAGTGAGCACAACAGCAGTGAGCACAACAGCAGTGAGCAAAACAACAGCGAGCACAACAGCAGTGAGCACAACAGCAGTGAGTACAACAGCAGTGAGCAAAACAACAGCGAGCACAACAGCAGTGAGTACAACAGCAGTGAGCACAACAGCAGTGAGCAAAACAACAGCGAGCACAACAGCAGTGAGCACAACAGCAGTGAGCAAAACAACAGCGAGCACAACAGCAGTGAGCACAACAGCAGTGAGCACAACAGCAGTGAGCACAACAGCAGTGAGCACAACAGCAGCGAGCACAACAGCAGCGAGCACAACAGTAGCGAGTACAACAGCAGTGAGCACAACAGCAGCGAGCACAACAGCAGCGAGCACAACAGTAGCGAGTACAACAGCAGTGAGTACAACAGCAGTGAGCACAACAGCAGCGAGCACAACAGCAGTGAGTACAACAGCAGTGAGCACAACAGCAGCGAGCACAACAGCAGCGAGCACAACAGCAGCGAGCACAACAGCAGTGAGTACAACAGCAGCGAGCACAACAACAGCGAGCACAACAGCAGTGAGCACAACAGCAGTGAGCACAACAGCAGCGAGCACAACAGCAGTGAGCACAACAGCAGTGAGTACAACAGCAGTGAGCACAACAGCAGTGAGCAAAACAACAGCGAGCACAACAGCAGTGAGCACAACAGCAGTGAGCACAACAGCAGTGAGTACAACAGCAGTGAGCAAAACAACAGCGAGCACAACAGCAGTGAGTACAACAGCAGTGAGTACAACAGCAGTGAGCAAAACAACAGCGAGCACAACAGCAGTGAGTACAACAGCAGTGAGCACAACAGCAGTGAGCAAAACAACAGCGAGCACAACAGCAGTGAGCACAACAGCAGTGAGCACAACAGCAGCGAGCACAACAGCAGCGAGCACAACAGCAGCGAGCACAACAGCAGCGAGCACAACAGCAGTGAGTACAACAGCAGTGAGCACAACAGCAGCGAGCACAACAGCAGTGAGCACAACAGCAGTGAGCAAAACAACAGCGACACAACAGCAGTGAGCACAACAGCAGTGATCACAACAGCAATGAGTATAACAGCAGTGAGCACAACAGCAGTGAGCACAACAGCAGTGAGCACAACAGCAGCGAGCACAACAGCAGCGAGCACAACAGCAGCGAACACAACAGCAGTGAGTACAACAGCAGTGAGCACAACAGCAGCGAGCACAACAGCAGTGAGTACAACAGCAGTGAGCACAACAGCAGCGAGCACAACAGCAGCGAGCACAACAGCAGAGAGCACAACAGCAGTGAGTACAACAGCAGCGAGCACAACAGCAGCGAGCACAACAGCAGTGAGCACAACAGCAGTGAGCACAACAGCAGCGAGTACAACAGCAGTGAGAAAACAACAGCGAGCACAACAGCAGCGAGCACAACAGCAGCGAGCACAACAGCAGCGAACACAACAGCAGTGAGTACAACAGCAGTGAGCACAACAGCAGCGAGCACAACAGCAGTGAGTACAACAGCAGTGAGCACAACAGCAGCGAGCACAACAGCAGCGAGCACAACAGCAGAGAGCACAACAGCAGTGAGTACAACAGCAGCGAGCACAACAGCAGCGAGCACAACAGCAGTGAGCACAACAGCAGTGAGCACAACAGCAGCGAGTACAACAGCAGTGAGAAAACAACAGCGAGCACAACAGCAGTGAGCACAACAGCAGTGATCACAACAGCAGTGAGCACAACAGCAGTGAGTACAACAGCAGTGAGCAAGACAACAGCGAGCACAACAGCAGTGAGCACAACAGCAGCGAGCACAACAGCAGTGAGCACAACAGCAGTGGGCACAAAAGCGATGAGTACAACAGCAGCGAGCACAACAGCAGTGGGCACAACAGCAGTGAGAGCAACACTAGTGAGTACAACAGCAGTCAGTACAACACTAGTGAGCACAACAGCAGTGAGTACAACACTAGTGAGCACAACAGCGGTGAGTACAACACTAGTGAGTACAACAGCAGTCAGTACAACACTAGTGAGCACAACAGCAGTGAGTACAACACTAGTGAGCACAACAGCAGTGAGTACACCACTAGTGAGCACAACAGCAGTGTGTACAACACTAGTGAGTACAACACTAGTGAGTACAACACTAGTGAGTACAACAGCAGTGAGTAGAACACTAGTGAGCACAACAGCAGTGAGTACAACACTAGTGAGCACAACAGCAGTGAGTACACCACTAGTGAGCACAACAGCAGTGAGTACAACACTAGTGAGCACAACAGCAGTGAGTACAACACTAGTGAGCACTACAGCAGTGAGTACAACACTAGTGAGCACAACAGCAGTGAGTACACCACTAGTGAGCACAACAGCAGTGAGTACAACACTAGTGAGCACTACAGCAGTGAGTACAACACTAGTGAGTACAACAGCAGTGATTACAACACTTGTGAGTACAACAGCAGTGAGTACAACACTAGTGAGCACAACAGAAGTGAGAGCAACACTAGTGAGTACAACAGCAGTCAGTGCCACAGCAGTGAGAGCAACACAAGTGAGTACAATAGCAGTGAAAGCAACACTAGTGAGTACAACAGCAGTGAGTACAACACTAGTGAGTACAACAGCAGTGAGTACAACACTACTGAGTACAACAGCAGTGAAAGCAACACTAGTGAGTACAACAGCAGTGAGTACAGCAGCAGAGAGTACAATAGCAGGGAAAGCAACACTAGTGAGTACAACAGCAGTGAGTAAAACAGCAGTGAAAGCAACACTAGTGAGTACAACAGCAGTGAGTAGAACAGCAGTAAAAGCAAGACTAGTGAGTACAACAGCAGTGAGTACAACATCAGTGAGTACTACAGCAATGAGAGCAACACTAGTGAGCACATTAGTAGTGAGTACAACAGCAGTGAGTACAACAGCAGTGAGTACAACAGCAATGAGTACATCAGCAGTGAAAGCAACACTAGTGAGTACAACAGCAGTGAGTACAACAGCAGTGAGTACAACAGCAGTGAAAGCAACACTAGTGAGTACAACGGCAGTGAGTACAACAGCAGTGAGTACAACAGAAGTGAGTACAACACTAGTGATTACAACAGCAGTAAGTACAACAGCAGTGATTACAACACTAGTGAGTACAACAGCAGTGAGTATAACAGCAGTGAGTACAACAGCAGTGAGTACAACAGCAGTGAAAGCAACACTAGTGAGTACAACAGCAGTGTGTACAACAGCAGTGAGTACAACAGCAGTGAGTACAACACTAGTGAGTACAACAGCAGTGAGTACAACAGCAGTGAAAGCAACACTAGTGAGTACAACAGCAGTGTGTACAACAGCAGTGAGTACAACAGCAGTGATTACAACACTAGTGAGTACAACACTAGCGAGTACAACAGCAGTGAGTACAACACTAGTGAGTACAACACTAGTGAGTACAACAGCATTAAGTACAACATAAGAGAGCACAGCAGCATTGAGTACAACACTAGTGAGTACAACAGCAGTGAGTACAACACTAGTGAGTACAACAGCAGTGAGTACAACACTAGTGAGCACAACAGCAGTGAGTACAACACTAGTGAATACAACAGCAGTCAGTACAACACTAGTGAGTACAACAGCAGTGAGTACAACAGAAGTGAAAGCAACAATAGTGAGTACAACAGCAATGAGCACAACAGCAGTGAGTACAACAGCAACGAGTGCAACACTAGTGAGCACAACAGCAGTGAGTACAACAGCAACGAGTGCAACACTAGTGAGCACAACAGCATTGATTACAACAGCAACGAGTGAAACACTAGTGAGTATAACAGCAGTAAGTACAACACTAGTGAGTATAACAGCATTGAGCACAACATCAGTGAGTACAACAGCAGTGAGTACAACAGCAGTGAGTACAACAGCAGTGAGTACAACAGCAGTGAGTACATCAGCAGTGAAAGCAACACTAGTGAGTACAACAGCAGTGAGTACAACAGCAGTGAGTACAACACTAGTGAGTACAACTAGTGAGTACATTACGTCATTTATGCAATAAGCTCCTGGTTGTCATTACAATAGATGAATGGCTAACAAGATTGCGTTCTATCTGTTCATTGAAACACATAGAAGTAGAGCCAACAGCAGGCGACTTTATCTAGTGCCTCCTTAAGATCACTGCGTTGCGTCTTTATTTTTAGAAAAAAACTTGAACAAAATCTCAGAGATGTTCATCAACGGCAAAACTATCTTTTTTTCTCTCGTAATTTATGATGTAAATAGCTTAGATTTTATGATATAATTATAATTATGTTAATTTAAATCAATTATTAATTGAACAAATTTACATTGCGTAAATTACTGTAATGTCGCAAATTATTAGGTTAAAGCTCAACCTAAACTTCTGACTCAGTTTCTGGCCTCCTTAAGTATCTAAACAACGTCTGGCGGCTGCAAGGCGTAAACATCAAGTGGTATTTTAAAAATTAATTTTAAGTCTTTTTTCTTTTATATTTTTTCGCTTTGAAAAATCTACAAATACAAATGTAAATTTTATGTTACTTGTCTTCATTATATACAAAGTAAAATAGACAAAAAATAAATGAGCTGTTAAGCATATACGTGTCAAAGGAAATGATATTCAGAATCGCCCTTCTTCATGTTTTACGAGACACTTATTTTGTTGGTACTCTAGCATGTGCTATTTAAAAATCTAAAAAATAAAAAATTGCATTCGGGCACATATAACAGGCAATATGAGCGTGTATGTTGTGAAGAAGGACAGAGAGACATGTCAAACTGTTAATAAGAATTTTTGAATATGCGCTTTAAACACAGACTGGTAGATGATCATAAGATTTGATGTACAAACACAAGTACGGACAACTCCGAAGATTTAAGGTTTGGACAAAAAAGAAAAAAAATAAAAGATGTGAATGTACAGAACAGCTGTGATCCACGCCATCCATAGTGGCATTCGAATCCAGGAGAGAGGAGAAGTTTATATTGAAACTAACCAAATACAAAAATGTGGCCATCGAGTTGAGTCAGCAGGGACAACATGTTCATATAATAGCAGCGGAGATCAGCCCAAAAGGTCTAGTAGCTAAATCACTTTAGGAACTATACAAATAACTAGGACTAAAGGGAGAGGCACGAACAAGAGCAATCAAGGATATTGCTGAGTAAGCTTAGAAGTCGTCGTGTTAGCTGTGGGGAAGTTGCGATGTACCAATAGTCCTTAGGTAATTGAAGACTCGGCCGAAAAATAAAAATCTGAAAGTGAAAAAAGAAATATGAACATAAATTGTATGAGATATAACAAAATAATTACATGTTTCGCCCACAGTCCTTCTTCAGTATAACAGGACAAAACGTTTACAAGATGAGCACATAAAATAAGTAAATCTATGTACATTTATTTGATTGTGGAGCCGTACTGCACTTGTTTGTTTTACTGATATACACATGAAGGCCCTGGTCAAAACATTTAATTAGTTTGTTCTGTTCTTACATTGTAAAGCTGTCACATACCATTTCATATTCTTTTTTTTTTCCCAAGCATTATCCAGTCTTAGAGGACATCGCGCGGTATCACTATTTGTGTCTACTTCCTAAACCTGGGAGTGGCCAACACCCAAAAGTAAGATCAAATGTTGTCCAACAACCCTTAACGAGTAGAGTACAATCCAGTGAGATGACAACAACGTACATCACAAGGTCATACACTTCCATCTTCTGGGGGCCGACAATTTTAGGGAAACCTCCTGTCAGATATTACCATCAGCTGATATCAGCAGCCGACGCGTCTTTAAGTCTCTGTTACGTCATTGTAATCAGATTAATTGTCGTCAGAATACAGAACAGCCTGGAGGATAAGATCAGAAATGAGGAACTGAGAAAAGGTAAAATAAAGAAAAAGGACAAAATCTCCGCCATATAATACGTAAAGAAACTACAGATAAAATGGTTTGGCCTCATGATAAGTCAAAGGATGAAATCGCTACACAACAAGCCTTTAACTAATGTTGCGAGAACATCCGACTCAAGAGTCGACCACGAGAAAGATGGATTGGTGGAATATTATAAACACTAGGAAACATAACAGTAGCAGCCAAGACCGTAAATAATATTTCCCCTGAAATGTCAGCAGACATGCTGAAAGACAAATGAGGAAGGATTGAAGAAGAACAACAACACTTGAAATGTTATTTTATTATTGTTACCATTTCTATTATATTATTTTTCTTATTAATCTCGTGTTAGTGTTATATTTTTGACATGCTATATCACGTTTATGTTATCGTAATGATATTCAATATCAATATTTAATATAAAATGTTTCTAATGCGCCTCTACTAATCTTCTGCTACTATAGAGCTGAAGACATCACATCCCAATCTGTTACAATGGCTTAGCCTAGATGTCCTTTTTAACACTCCATCATGGTGAGATTCTATCCGTTCCATCAGAGCTAAAACGGGAAATTCTGGATTAATCCAAAAAACATGAAAACTACGTCTAAAAACCAGCGGTTCCAAAAATGTGAAGTCTCCACACAAAACTTGTCGCACAATAAAAACCCTCACTTCACCTCGGTTCGTAACGTATTCTCTCCGTCCAGGTGGTTCAATAAACAAACCACACTCCCACCTAATCTCCATTATCGTAAACTTGTGGGCCAATTGTTTTTTTTTTTTTAAAGTAATGTGCCCCGTCACGCCAAGTGGCGTTTAGGGAATATGGTGTTAGTGACCACACATTTTATAGACCTTCGGCACATGATTTTTGGGGTAATGTGGTCGGTATTACGTCCGTGCCGCTTTACTTTTCCAGAAAAAAAAAATCCGGTACCCATTAAAGCCTGGGTGAACCGGTGCCGTCGGTTGGGATCGAGCCCTACCTCTTGTCCTTTGTAGTCCAGTTCACTAACCACTGAGCTATCGCGGCTCCCTGGCCCATTGTTTACATAACTTTCATTCATCATCCTTGTTTCAATGAACATTATTGCTATATCCCCCCCCCCCCAATCCCCCCTCATGAAAATTACTTCATAGTCTCTTTTCAATAAATACATTATTATTGTTGAAGATAATTAATCGAGTTAATTCCCGTTTATATAAAAGTAAATACTTTATCGTTTCTATAAAAGTAAAAACTTTATCGCTTCCATAAACGTAAACACTTTATCTCTCAATTCAATTCCTAAACACATTATCTCTCGAGTCCATAAATGTAAACACTTTATAAATATTTTCTATCAACATAAACACATTATTTCTCATTTCTCTAAAGGTAAACACGTTAACCCTCATTTCTCTAAAGGTAAACCCTCCTACCCTCATTTCTCTAGAGGTAAACAATTTAACCCCAATTTCCCTAAAGGTAAACACTTTAACCCTCATTTCTATAGAGGTAAACACTTTAATCCACATTTCTCTAAAGGTAAACACTTTAACTCTCATTTTCATACACTTAAACTCATCTCTTGTTTCTATAAACATTACTCCAGTATCCCTATTTTAAATAAATGTATACTCACTGCAGCTTTGCATTAAAAGATTAAGACATTTGCCGGCAATTAACCTGAGACGGGTCAATGAACCATAACTAACTGCTTATGTTAGGGTCAATGAACAAAAGAGCTGACCAAATCCCTACTCCACCTCCCAATGGTGCTCAAAGAAACAGAATATCCATTATGGCAAAACGATCATGGATCGAACAGGGAGAAGTCAACCCGGCGTTCTATATTGCAACAAGTGAAGTCGAATCTGTGGACAGAAAGACGCAAACACCACAGCTATGCTTCAGACCACAAAAGAACGCATCTACGGACAGTTAGCGACCTTTGAAATGCGGACGATGAGTTGGAGTAAAATGAGCATAATTGATGAGAGATCACAACATGTGGGACTGAAAATAAATAGAGATAAGACCAAAATTATGAGAATTAATGCAGTTTCCAATAACCAAATAAAAGTAGGAGAAATACCTCTACTAAACGTACAATCTTACATATATCTGGGCAGTTATATCGACAAAGAGGGAGGAACAGAAAATGATATCAAAATAAAGATATCAAAGGTAAGAAGAGCTTGTGTTGCACTGGGAAACATATGTAAGTCCAAAGAAATTAGGTTAAATACTAAAATAAACAATTTCAACTCCAATGTTAAGTCAGTCTTATTATATGGCTATGAAACATGGATAGCAACTAAAGTGACAATCATGAAGATACAGACTTTCATTAATGGATGCTTACGTAGAATAAAAGGATGGAAATGGCAGGACAAAATCACTAACATAGAATTATGGAAATGTACCAGTCAAATACCAGTGGGGAAAAAAAGAGATAAAGCGAAGACGATGGCGCTAGATAGGACACATACTGCGGAAGCCAATTGAGAGTATTACACAACAGGCCCTTTTCCCCAGGAAAAAAGACAAAGAGGATGATCAAGGAATTCTTGGAGAAGACAGATGGAAGCAGAGATGAAGAAGATGGCGAAAACATGGAACGATCTTAAAATAATGGGAAGAAACAGAACAGCTTGGAAAGTGTTTGTTGAAGACTTATGCTCCACAGGGAGCTGAAAGGTAGAAGAAGAAGAAGATGAGGTGGAGTTGCTATCGGGCGACCGCAAAAGACAAAGTATCAAGAAACTCGCAAAGTTACACGAATCACACACAATTCACTGGTAATAACCAACAACTAATCATTATAGCCCTACTATCAGTCACGTAGTTTCACAAAACTCATTCGATACAAAACTCAATCATAAAAACTACTGAAGAAACATTAAACTCCCTTTCACAGTTAACGTAGTCCAAACAAACTCACCAACGAAGTATTTCCAATTCCCCAACTATTAATTTGATATGCCCATTCTGCAATATGTGCCATTTTGGCACGCAAGGTTTCTGTTTTTGAGATTGTAGTTCTGCCCTATGTGCCGTCTTCGGCTCGAAAGGACAATAGATAGATAGAAATATTATAAGTACTCCAGTAACAAAATATAAATTTAATTATTCAGAACAGCTGTTCACTTGGGAAAACACTGAACCAGCCGTCGTAAAGAAATGAGAATGTTTCTTCATTAACAGGATCACTATTAAATAATGTTATAGCAACGTTCCAAACAGTCGCATATGATACAGCGATGCATTCAGCTGTCGACAACAATCAGAAGCTAGGACCACTGGCAGACAACTCGGCCAAACTGGCACCAGATAAAGTTTCTCCAAATTGTAGTCTAGAAAAACATGTTCTTGTCAATCATGTAAAATGTGATATGCTGTTTTGCCCTTTAATATAATCTTCTACTTCTCCTTCTTCTTCAAGGTTCAGGTCTTGTGATCATGCAAACTCTTTGTCCTGTTTCATGATGGAGGGGTAAGGACAACATCATGACACACGGTAAGCGTGTAGCGTGGTTAGTACTCCTATATGCGTGTCTGCCACGATTTTTCCCCTAAACCTGCGCCGTGACTGACGCACTCCATCTTCCGCAGGCTGGATCTTGGTTTGACGTAGGAGTTTTCCTTCTCGTAGGATAGAGGCCGTCCAGGGCTGTTGGGCCCACCTGCCCGTGGTTGCTCTCTGGGTGTTGTCCCATAGCCTTTCCTTCTCCTGATGGTAACTAGGTACGGAGCCAGTAATGAGGCACGGTATACACTCAAAGGTATTGTGACAGCTTTACAAAACAGGAACGCAACAAAAAACTGAAGTTGTGGGGCCCTATGAAAGAGCTAATCTAAAACAACTAATATTATAAACACGAAATTTTACTAGCCTCCCCGTATAGTTTTACATATTTTGTATATCTTATATCAGGTTGTGTGCTGTCACTAGATTTGTTTAATATTTATAGTGAGATTATTTTAAGATCCATAAGGGACATGCCTGGAATAACAATTGGAGGTCATAATATAAATAATCTAAGGTATGCTAATGATACAGTCTTAATCGCTAAGAGTGAAAATGAGTTACAAGAAATGTTGGACATTATAGTGAAAGAAAGCAAAATAAAGGACTCAGCCTTTATAGCAAAATGACAGAGTAAAAACAAAGAAAAAGACATCACCTCAGTGCAAAATAAAGACAAGTGGAACAATATTAAAACAGGTAAATGAATTTAAATATTTGGGAACTTTGTTAACCTCAGACGGAAGATGTACAAACGAGGTGAGATGTAGAATGGCTCAGGCAAAAGCAGCTTTCCAAAAAAATGAGGAAAATACTATGCAATCCATTTTTAACAATAGAAACAAGAAAAAGAGTTCTTAAATGTTATGTAGAGCCAGTATTAACATATGGATACGAATCATGGACAAGAGGACAACAGACAAGAAAATCACTGGAGTCTGTAGAAATGTGGTTTTACAGAAGAATGTTGAGCATACCATAGATAGCTAAGAAGAGTAATGAAGATGTTCTGAGAGAGGTCAAAGCAAAAAGATATCTAATTTCCAATATTAGGAAGAAACAATCATCATTGTATGGCCATGTAATGAGAAGAGAACAACTGGAATATATTGTAACAACTGGAAAAATTGAGGGACAATGATATAGAGGGAAGCAAACAGAAAAAATAACAGACAGCTTAAGAGAATGGCTTGGCAGAAGGTTAATATCAGAAACGATAAATAGCTGCCGAGATCGAAAATTGTGGAGAGACATGATCACCTACGCCAGTAGGCTCTGTATTTGATGATGATGATGATGTTTTATATTTCAGCTTATCTTAAAATGCTGGCATAGTTGGGTCCGCAGTGTCTAGTATCTAAAGATCATTGTGTTTCTCTTGATACGGAATAGTATACTTCTGGATTGTGATTTTGTTACAAATATTCTTTGTGAATTGGAAGCATGTATTGAAAATAGCAATCAACCTTTATATACCGTGGGAGAAGACTAGAAAGAAAACATACATACGAGATAATACATAAACGTAATAATAATATACGCGCCCGTGAGCTTTACTTTCCCAGAAAAAAATATTCAATACCCATTAAAGCTGGGTGAACCGGAGCCGTCGGTTGGAATCGAACCCTACCTCTTGTCTTTTGTAGTCCAGCTCACTAACCACTGAGCTATCGCGGCTCCCATTTTACATATAAGCTATTATTCATTTAAAAGAGAAAAAAGTTTAAGTCAGCTCACTTTAAAGATACACTGTCACGTTATCGAATTTCTTAGTAATATAAGTTATCGAGAGTTATCACTGTGCATCCCTATAAGTAATCATATAAGGAACGCTACATTATCTGAACTTTGTCTTTGGTTCCATGGCATATGATGCTAGTGTTCATGTAGCTGGCCAATGTTATTTGAGTATGTAGTTCTTCAACAATAGGATCTGGACAACCAGTTATAAGCATTCGTCACTGTCTTCCTCTTCTTCTTCTTATCTTCCCTGATATTCTCTGTTAGTCCTTCAAGTGTCTGTGGGAAGGTGAGTCTGGATGCGGTTAGGGTATAAAGTAGAATATGCTTTTGGCTTCTTTATCCTTTGTTATTTGATGTTTTATTTTTCTATATTAACTTGATGTTGTGATGCACATTTATACAACACTCGTTCTAAATGAACAAATGTTTTAATACTTAATGGTAGCAGTTGTGACGAAGATGAAGATGATTACAAATAGAATCTTCCAAACAAAATGGTGTGGATATTATTACATTAACATATGAATGGTGTCATTAACAAATGAATGGTGTAATTAACAAATGAATGGTGTCATTAACAAATGAATGGTGTCATTAACAAATGAATGGTGTCATTAACAAATGAATGGTGTCATTAACAAATGAATGGTGTCATTAACAAATGAATGGTGTCATTAACAAATGAATGGTGTCATTAAAAAATGAATGAAGTCATTAACAAATGAATGGTGTCATTAACACATGAATGGTGTCATTAACAAATGAATGGTGTCATTAACAAATGAATGAAGTCATTAACAAATGAATGGTGTCATTAACAAATGAATGAAGTCATTAACAAATGAATGATGTCATTAACACATGAATGGTGTCATTAACAAATGAATGGTGTCATTAACAAATGATTGGTGTCATTAGCAAATAAATGAAGTCATTAACACATGATTGGTGTCATTAACAATTGAATGAAGTCATTAACAAATGAATGAAGTCATTAACACATGAATGAAGTCATTAACTAATGAATGAAGTTATTAACAAATGAATGGTGTCATTAACAAATGAATGGTGTCATTAACAATGAATGAAGTCATTAACTAATGAATGAAGTCATTAACAAATGAATGGTGTCATTAACAAATGAATGAAGTCATTAACTAATGAATGAAGTCATTAACAAATGAATGGTGTCATTAACAAATGAATGGTGTCATTTACAAATGAATGAAGTCATTAACAATGAATGAACTCATTAACACATTAATTAAGTTATTAGCAAATGAATTGAGTCATTAACAAATAAATTAAGTTATTAACAAATTAATGAAGTCATAAAAAAATTATGAAGTCATTAACAAATTAATGAAGTCATTACCAAATGCTACAAATAACACTATATCAATGGCCAACCATAAAAGATGGGATTGGTGGAATATTTGAAAAGCTAGCAAAGGCGGCATACAGAAGAGCAAAAGACCGCAAATATATATCTCACCTCGCCACTAACAGCGAGAGAAGAAGAAGAAAGAAGACGAAGAAAATAAAGAATAAAGAAGAAGATAGAACCGAATTCAGTGCATTCAAGTCAGATCATAAAGTGCTCAGTCCAGTTACAGAAAAAGCAAAGATGAATGGTACATCACTAATTAAACGTTTCTTTCATCTTCTTTGTCACTCTTCCTCTCCTAAACTTGCCACAAATGATATTATTTCCTTGAGTTACATGTGAACTGTGGAGCTGCGATAGCTCAGTGGTTAGTGAACTGGACTACAAAGGACAAGGGGTAGGGTTCGATCCCAACCGACGGCTTCCTGGTTCACCCAGCCATTAATGGGTACCGGATTTTTTTCTGGGAAAGTGAAGCGGTACGGGCGTAATATCGACCACATTACCCCAAAAATCATGTGCCGAATGTCTGTAAAATTAATGGTCACTAACACCATATTCCCTATATGCCACTCGACGTGACGGGGGTACTTTACTACTTTTTTTTTACATGTGAACTTTGCTGTTTTATCATAGAAAGAAATACTGCAAAATAATCCGGATATGTCTTCTCATTTGAAGTTCAACTTACAATGAACAAATTGCGTTGCTATTTGCTGGCTACTTGAAGTAATATGTTGACAACAGCAATACTATATAATACTCACAGCGCTAAGCACACACAAGAATATCGTAATAACAGGATAGCCACGTTATATATTTTCACTTTTTTTTTTTTACTTTTGATGACTAAACAGAAAAGACACATCGTGAAAATCAACATAACAAGACAGGAACGTGGAAGAACGTCGCAAATATGAAAAAAGAAAACAGCAGCGTGACCATAGACGTCAGGCAACTAAAGAAATTGAAGGAATTTAAATAACTAGGAAGGCTATAGACAAATATGCACTCAAAAGCAGCAGACATAGGCTCAAGATGCAATAAAGCTTGTCAAATCATTGGACAGATGTCACTATTATCGTCCAACAGGGAAATAACTCTGCAATTAAATGGGGTACCTTACAAAACAATCTATAATCGAACGCTGTAATACACATGTTAGACCTGGGAGTGAGATTAAAGAACAATAAGTAAAATAACAACAACAGAATGAAGCAGCATGAAACTAGAAGTGACGTGCAAAGAAAACTAAGAATAATTCCGGTCGTTGATTACATTCAGGAACAACTTATAAAATGGTTTGGCCACGTGATAAGGCAGAATTATCAAAACGTGGCATAATTAAGTTATTAACACTGAACAAACTCAACGAGATCCAAGGGCCGGTCATGAAAATGTGGGTGATGGAATAATGGAAACAATATGAAATATAACAGCTAGAACGGTCAAAAGAATAGCAATAAACAGCTACCTACCCTCAACGCTGAAAGGCAAATTAGGGTGTGAAGAAGAGAAGAATATACCTACTCTTTAGGTTTATTAAGGGTGCAATCAATCCAGGAGATACCATAGTGAGGGTGTTCATTTGATAATAACAGTTTCATCGATCAACGGTCTTGCTTGCTTGCGTTCGCCCGATGATTAAAGTATTCTAGAGTATTCGTAGACTGTAGAATTCCTCTTCGTCATCCGTCCTTAAAAGGACGTTAAGTGGGCGTGTCTGCGTTGTGTTGTGGTTTGCAGTATAACTGTTATATTTGCGCCTTTCGGCCCAACGCATCCGACATCAGCACGACGTTTTTGAATACCGAGTTGTCTTCCCTCTTCGATCCCTGTTCGCTTGGCCAGACTAGACAGGTTAGTCTGTTACTGGAGGCATCGCGGAGAGGTGGAGCAGGGTCTGGATGGTTTTGGTTCACCGATCCTGTAGCAAGCAATCTCTCTCTCTCTCTCTCTCTCTCTCTCTCTCTCTGCGATCAGGACTCAATCAGAGTAGGATTCCAGACTCTCACATGAAGTCTACTGTCAGGTTAAGTGTGTTGATCGCCCCCACAGACAGAACATCACAATTAGAGTCCGCCAGATCCACTCTGATTGAACACCCGTTAAAACGTTGCACTGTGTTCTGCACCAGTGGCCCAGTGCATCCGATTTCAGCCAGCATTTTATTCAGGTTTGCATTCCTTAGCTCTTGATTGTCCCCAATCTTCCTGCAAGACAGCAGATGATCTTTTCTGTAGGGGGATTCTGCGCTTAGATGGTCGGCCTCCCCAGGTTTACGAACACCATCTACCCGAGTCACTAGAGGTGACTAACAAGCAATCAACGGTCTAAATTTCACGAGTAAGCAATGATTACATGAGTTTCATGCTTTCTGGAACGAGTTTCAGTTGTATTAGAGGTTATGGCACTTAATGAGTTTCCGACTTTGGTGATTAGAATAAATCAATCAATCAGTTGCTTAATCAATCACTTAATCAACAATTATGTTCCGTGTTTGGTGACTTAATCTGTCACACTTCTCCATTTATATTGGTCCATGGCTGTTCTATAATTAGGTCTGTTGACTTCTGTTCCTTGTTACAATACACTTCTCCCTTTTTCTTGTTACTCTTCTCTTTGCCTCAATTTAGCACACACACACACACACACACACGCACGCACGCACGCACGCACGCACGCTCGCACACACACACACACACACACAAAACAGAAAACAGATCCAACTGTTTGAGATAGCACCATTAACGCTAAGCTTCATTGACACTGAAGACGGACCACTTTTACAGTGTAGCCTATATTTGGAGATAACATATATTTTAAAAAAAAAACGGTAAAGCACAGGCCAAAGTGGAATTACAGAAAATTAAAAACATAAACATTATATGCAACAAGTCTATGTAAATAGGGTGAGAAAGATACAGGGTGTTTCTAAAGTCGCAGTGCAGTGAATTTCTACTCTCGGAAGAAAAACGTCACCAGAAATGCGGTTAACTAATGCGTCACACAAATTGTAAAATATTCAAATATACTTGACTGCTATCGGCGAGCTTATAATGGGTAATGTTGTATTAACACAATAAAGTGCCTAAAGCATATGTTGAAAATGTCCACCACGGGCCTCAAGACATGTCGTGATTCGTCTTTCCATATTTGCGAAAACCTTCAGAATAATGTCTGGTGATATTTGTTTAATCTTGTCTACTATTTCAGTCTTTAGGTCATTAATTGTCTGCGGATTATTTTCATAAACTTTCCCCTTAAATGCCCCCCCCCCCCACAGATATAATCTGGGGGTGTTAGATCTGGTGAACGTGGTTGCCAGATTCCACGTGAAATAATGCGATTTGCAAATATGCTTTCTAAATAATTGAGTGTTGTTGTGGCTGTGTGTGCTGTTGTCCCATCCTGCTGAAACCAGGATTCCATAATTTCCCGTTCTGTAAGGTGTGATATGAACGGTTCCAGAATTAAAGTACGGTAACGTTCTACATTTATTGTTTCATTAAAAAATATAGGTCCTATTATCCGCATACGACTTATAGCGCACCACACTCCGACTTTTTGATCGTAAAGCGGCACTTGATGAAATTCATGGGGGTTTTCACTGCTCCACAGCCGATTGTTCTGACTGTTCACATAACCGGATAAATGAAACCAGGCCTCATCAGTGAAAAAAGTGACGTCAAGGATGGCAGCGCCATGTTCATAAATAAAATTCTGAAACCACATGCAGTAGTTTAAACGGGATTCATAATCTCTTTCTTGGAGTTGAGACACTTCAGTTTATTTGTATGGACGATAGTGTAGTCACTTCTTAAAACCTTGTGAACAGAACTCTTAGATATTTGCACCTGTTGAGACAAGTGGTTTAAAGATGCATTTGGACTCATTGTAATTCTGTCTTAGAGTTCCATAATTTGGTCTTGTGAAATTGAAGGTCTTCCAGATCGGTGGGTGTTTCTTTAATGACTGTGCATTATTTGAAATCTAGTTGTTCCAATTTATTTATGTAAATCACGCATCATGTACTGCTGTAGCTTGTTCCTTTTTCGGTAAGTTAAACATATAACATCACTATTCACAAAAGGTATTCGAAATATCCACCATGTTTTAGTTGGCAAATGTTGATACGTTTTTTCATATTGTCAAAAACCTTACGCAGTATGGGCTGTGTAACATTATTAATGTTGTTGGCGATTGAAACCTGCAGCTCATCGAGTGTGTGGGGATTGTTTTCGTACACTTTTCCTTTCAGTTCACCCCAGAGATAGTAGTCCATGGAGTAAGATCAGGAGACCGTGCAGGCCAAATTCCGCGAGAGATTATACGATTAGCAAAAATTTCATATAAAAATTCCAGTGATTTTACCGCAGTGTGAGTAGTTGCGCCATCTTGTTGAAACCAAGCTTTTTTCAATTTCTGGCTCAGAAAGTTGGGTTACGAATCGCTCCTGTATGTTAATCCTATATCTTTCTGAATTTATTGTGTCATAGAAGAAAATTGGGCCGATTATCCGCTGACGACTCATTGCACACCACACTCCTACTTTCTGATCGTGGAGAGGCACTGGGTGCAATGCATGTGGATTTTCATCACTCCAAAGACGATCATTCTGCCTATTCACGTACCCAGACAAATGGAACCATGCTTCATCTGTGAAGAAAGTGAAATCAAGGATTTCCTCACCTTCTTGGGCTAGAAAATTCTCAAACACATACAATAATTAATTCTGGATTGGTGATCTAATTCTTTTAATTGAGGAACGACGGAAAATTTTGTACGGATGTAACTTTAATTTTTTTTCAGAACTCTATGAACAGTACTGCTTGATTTGTGTACTTGTTGAGCCAGCTTTCTTATTGATTTGCCAGGACTCATTAGAATGCTGTCCTGGATGTTGAGAGATGTTACTTCAAGAACAGATGGTCTACCAGGACGGCTAACATCATGTACACTACCGGTGTTTTGAAATTTGATTATTAAATTACTCACAGTATTTCGATGAGGCACTGGTGTATCAGGAAATCCATTCACAATTGTTCAACAACCCATTCGAATACTTGCCGCCGTTACGGAACACATGCTCCACTATAAATACTTTTTCTTCAATCGTTAACATCATTGTAAGCCAGATCTATCATGTAGCAGTGATGTTTAAATGAACACGTAAATGGTGCTTGAACTATTACGTCATACATAGATAAAATTTAGGTGCGTAATTATTTCAACAACAAAAATGCACAGTCATTAAAGAGACAACCTATAGTTCATCAATGTTAAATTGAGCGAATTCATACCTATGAAAGCAATTCATGGACAATAGATAACCAAATAAGACACATGATTAGAGGCCACAAAGATGGGATTTCTTAAACGAATGTTGAGAGTTCCCTGGACAGCTAAACAGAACATTGAGGATATTCTCAAAGAGGCCAGAAAAGCTGGAGTACTTGGTGACAACTGACAAAATACAGGGAAAACGAGATCGCGGACGACAAAGAGAGAAGATACTGGATAGCTTGATGTTATGCGTGGTACGATATACATAATAAACAGCAGTACTGATAGACACGTATGATGGACAGATAATTGTGAAAGGAATTGATCGCCTACGCAAACCGTATGGCACATGATGATTGGGACATATAAAGTATTGTTAGAGAAGGAAAAATTGAAAAAAAATAAAAAATGGTATGTTAGAAGCTTTACGTGATTAATAGACGACACAGATTCGAACGACGTTTCGGCCCATAGGCCTTCAGCAGGAACAAACAAACAACATACACACACAGATATGTGAATAAATAAAACTAATCCTACATAGCTAACTAGTAATGAAACATCAAAACCAAAATAATCGAAATATGTTGACTTCCCTGTGTGTCGTGGACAGTGGTCAGGATATGAAAGGAATTTCTCACGGGTGTAGCTGTAATTTATACCCTGTGGTCAGAGGTGAAGGGTTCTAAAATACACGAGTCGGGGAACGCTATCTAGGTACGTCGACTACAAAGGCACAGGCAATATCTGAAAGTATCTAAGGGCCCATAAATACATGTATACACACACACAGATGCGTGTATACATATGTACACGTGCAAGAAGACGTGCACATACTAATACATATCAACATACACATACATATACACACACATACATGTGTATGCATACAAGCAAGAGCACATATACATGCATGTATATGCGTATACATATATATACCAATACCCGTGCCTATGGACACATACATGCATGTGCACGTCCATACGGGGACAATCGTATGTGTGGAAGGGTTCAAACCGGGTCAGTGTGCAAACTCGAAGGAGAAAGAATAGAACAGTGGAATGACAGGTATTCAAAAGGCGGAAAGAGTGAGATGTATGAGGGTGTGGTGCAATAAAAACATATGAGGGCTAAGTAGCGCAGAAAAAAGGTATATAGGAAACACCGAAGTGCCTCACGGGGACTAGTGGAGAAGAACTAAGAATAGCTTGGCATAGTAGATAGACTAAAGAGCCACCACATGGGTGGTAGAGAGGGCTATGCAAGAGGGAAGGAGCAGCCGAAAGGAACTATGTGTATGAGTGTGATACATTCATGCCTCGTGGGGTCAGCGACCATACTGGACTATGAGGCGATTTTCCAAAGTATAGCGGCTGCGGTCGCCAGAGTGACAGAGGACAATACCAGTGACACGGATGTCGTCTTTGCCCTTGTGATCTGGGAGTTGAAATGGGAAGACACTGGAGTGCCAGTATTCTGTTGGACATCACGTAGATGTTCACAAAATCTTTCCGCTAATCTTCTACCAGATTCGCCTATATAGGTCATGTGGCATCGTTGGCATATAATGGCATAAATGATGTTGCGGGACACACATGTGAAGCCATGCTTGATCTCGAACCGTCCATTGGGGAATAAGACCGAGTCAGTAGGGAGCACATAGGCACAGGTGATACAGTTACGACCACAAGGGGCCGTACCGAAGTGTTGAGGGTAGGAGCGAGGGAGACGGCTCCTAACCAGAATGTCACCCAAATTCCTGTCGCGCTTGAAGGCGATCATCGGGGATCACTAAAAAGTAGACGGGTAGTGGGATCAGAGAGGAGAATGGAACGGTAGCGGTTGAGTATCCTCACAGCTGCTAAGTTGTGAGGATGATATGTGAGGGTAAGTATAGTTCTCTCAGAAGGGGGGCGGTTGGAAGGGGTGAGTGCCTCGGAAGAGAGATAAGGAGGACCCGCTTGAGGGCAGACTGGAGGATCGAGTCTGGATAAAGCCGGCGGCTGAAGAAACCTAACATGAGGTGAGCCTGTCGGAGAAATCTTGGTCATCCTGGCAGATGCGACGGAGACGCAATAACTGGGAGAATGGAATAGAGTCGCGACAAGAAGGTGAATGGGATGAAGTGTAGAGAAGGTAGCAGTGGGCGTCTGTGGGTTTATAGAAAACCGAGGTGTGGAGGCCAGAAGTACCCAAAGAAACAATAAGATCTAGGAAGGTGACAGAGGAGTGGATATACAAGATGTGATCTTGATAGCTTTGTGATAGCTACCAATATAGTCGATAAACCTGGAGAGGTCATCCTCAGGTAGATCGGTGAGTTCCGAAGCAGTCATCAATGTACCGAAGGTATATGATGGGAAGAGGACCTTGATAAGAATTGAGAATTTGGTGCTCAAGGTAACCCATGAATAGGCAAGCATAGCTAGGGCCCATCTTGGTGCCCATGGCTACTCCACTGACCTGGTCATAGAAGTTACCTCAAAGGTGTTTAAGGTGTTGAGTACAAGCTCAGTGAGGCGGAGAAGAGTTGCAGTATCAACAGAGGGGTGTTGTCTCTGGTCAAGAAAGAAACGTAGAGCCAGGAGGCCGTCGGAGTGAGGAATAGAGGTGTAGAGAGAGAGCAAACATGAAGGGTAAAAAGTCGGTATGAGCGACCTCGGGAGAAAGAGATGGAAGAGAAGATACTCAATGCATGGTTAGTGTCCTTGACATATGAGGGAAACTAACGACCATAGGCTGGAAGACACTGTCTAGATAGTCAGATATGTGTTCAGTCGGGCAAGCACACGCTGACACGATGGGGCGTCCTGGATTGTCGATTTTGTGAATTTTGGGGAGCATGTAGAAAGATGGTTTCCCAAGACCACTATTATGAATAATGAGGCGGGATGCGCTAGGAGAGAGCCGGTTGGTTCGGATCAGTTCCTTGATGGTAGATTTGACCTGCTTATTGTAGAGGACAGTGGCGTCGTCAGGGCGGGGTTTATAAAAAGTGGTATTGGATAGCTGTTTGTTGCCCTCAGAAATATATAAGTCTTTGCGCCAAACTACCACCGCTCCCCCCCTTGTCTGCCGGTTTGATAACAATGTCCTCCGGGCGGCGGAGATTTGAAAGGGCCCGAAGCTCAGAGGGAGATAGATTAGAGCGTTGAAGTTTTCTAGGGCACAGTTGTTGTATCTCACGTGAGGTGACATTAATGTAGTGATCCAAAGCCTGTGATGCGCCGGGTTAGGGGTCCAATCTGATTTGCGAGAGTGGAAGCGAGAGAACTCATCTACAGGGTGGGTGAGGAAGAAGTAGCAGTAGTGTCAGAGAAACGGTGCTTCAAGCGCATACGTCTATGGAAATCATGGACGTCCTTGCAAAGATTGTAGTGGTCACTGGAAGGACGACGCGGGATAAATTTTAAACCTTTAGAGAGAACAGACCTCTCATCATGTGAGAGGTGGAGGTCGGGGGAGGAGTAACATCACCCACATCTACCTACAAATACCTAACAGTCGGTTAGTCAAAAAAATAGTCAAGGATGACAGTGGTGCATACGTCATGACCACGAGTAGCATGACAATGGAGGCGATGGCAGTGACCAAGGCATTCAAATGGTTAGAGTCACAAGACTACACCCACGCATGTATATTGAGTGATTCGATGAGCATGATAAAAAATGTGGAGGCGGGCTCTGTACGCATGCAATGGGTAGAGTCGTTACGGAAATCCAAAATACGTAAGGTCACCTTTGTCTATGTCCCTGGACATGCGGGAGTACGGGGAAATGAAAGAGCGGGCAGGTTGGCTAGCTGCGCTGTCGTTGAGGACGGGCAACAAATGGATCGGGCGGACATCATCAATGCACTCCGAGACGTGGGAAGAGCACAAGACTTCGACAAACACAGATCCACGTCACTTCTTCGAATGATGGAAATGGGAGTTAAGATGGGCACAGCCAAAAATGAGAAACTTAGTGGCCGTGTAAGAAGACTTATCAACCAACATAGAACTGGAGTCGTCAGTCGCTGGACACTGAGGGAATTGCTGAGGAGGGGATCTGAGCACCTATGGACATGTTCGGAGTGCAATGATGATGACCCGCAAATAATTCAATAACTCAATAACCTAACAATCGATGTTTACAATTCTACTCTCGAAAAAACAGATTTTCCCCTAAACCCAAATTACTCATTGTTTTAATAGCCATTGTGTATAATTTCGAATTAAATACTCGATTTTTCACCTTTATTTGGCCCATCCTCATCTTCCTTTCAGCTCCCCATGGAGCATAGATCTTTAACAAACAACAAGCTGTTCCGTTTCTTGCCATTCTTTTAAGTTAAGTCCATGTCTTCCCCATCCTCATCCCTGCTTTCCGTATTTTCTCCAATTATATGTTAGTCTTCCCCTTTGTCTCTTCCCCTGGGGATTCCAAAAAAGGGCATGTCGTGTATACTCTTGATTGGCTTCCGCAGCACGCACATATACTATTCAGCGCCATCGTTTTCGTTGTATATATTTGTCTACTATTATTTGACTAATCATCATCAACAAGTACCGTGCCTGCTGGTGTAGGTGATCACGTCTCTCCACAACTTTCGATCTCGACAGTTATTTATCATTTCATATATATCACATATATCATATATATAATTATCATTGTTGTTGACCTCTGGCAAGCCATTCTCTTAAGCTGTCTGGTATCTTTTCTCTTTGCTTTTCTATATCTATTCGTCCCTCAACTTTCCCAGTTACAATATATTCCAGCTGTTTCCCTCTCATTACATGACCAACAAATGATAATTGTTTCATCTGATATTGCAAACTAGCTCTCATTTTGCTTTGGCCTCTTTCAGAGCATTTTCATTACTCTTCCTCGCTGTCCATGGTATTCTCAATACTCTTCTGTAAAACCACAATTCTACAGCCTTCTGTGATTGTCTTGTATATTGTCCTATAGATATTTATACAAAAAATATGTGCAGCTGAAAAAGAATTAGGGAAACAGAATATGGACAATTTAATGAAGAGCAGTTGTAATAGATTAATAGTGTGGGCCAAACATGGGGTATCCTGCTATGAATGGTCACGAACTGCATTCAGTGGAAGAACTTCTTTTTTTTTGCTACGAGAAGCCAGATGATGTACTGGCCAGCAAATTCCTTGTCGGTCTGTGGTCAAGGAAAAGCATTTTTATTTTCTGTTTGGGAGTTTTAGCATCTCTGGAAATGAAAAAAAAAACGCCGATGAACTGCAAAGCAAGAGGAATACGTCAACAGAATATCCTATTTGTGTTCTTCAGTTAAGTTCTGCAAAAATACAAAAACACATTGAAACTGGGGGTGGGGTGGGGGGGGGAGGAACTAAACGTAATATATGAGTCACACCAAAATTGCATAACCAGACGCAAAAGACATACGTAGAACAAGATCTTCAAACTCAGAACAGAGCTATGCGGCATCAGAGCACACCTTAACAAAGTGGCCAATGAAGACTGCTAGGAATACCTAGGCTCAATAGTTAGGGCTATACTCACTTTGAGATCAGTTACATTTTGTGGTAGACTTTGTATTTTTATTTGTTATAGTACATCGGTGAGTTCCAAGCTGAATGTCGTGTTTACTTTCCGTTTTTCGTGGACCGCTGGGCGTGTTTGGACAACTTTACCCAGAGACTCGCTTAGGGGCAACATTACCCTGAGACTCGCTTAGGGGCAACATTACCCTGAGACTCGCTTAGGGGCAACATTACCCTGAGACTCGCTTAGGGGCAACCTTACCCTCAGACTCGCTTAGGGGCAACCTTACCATAAGTCTCGCCTACGGACAACATTACCCTCAGACTCGCTTAGGGGCAACCTTACCATAAGTCTCGCCTACGGACAACAATACCCTCAGACTCGCTTAGGGGCAACCTTACCCTCAGACTCGCTTAGGGGCAACCTTACCCTCAGACTCGCTTAGGGGCAACCTTACCCTCAGACTCGCTTAGGGACAACCTTACCCTCAGACTCGCTTAGGGGCAACCTTACCCTCAGACTCGCTTAGGGGAAACCTTACCCTCAGACACGCTTAGGGGCAACCTTACCCTCAGACTCGCTTAGGTGCAACCTTACCCTCAGACTCGCTTAGGGGCAACCTTACCCTCAGACTCGCTTAGGGGCAACCTTACCCTCAGACACGCTTAGGGGCAACCTTACCCTCAGACTCGCTTAGGGGAAACCTTACCCTCAGACACGCTTAGGGGCAACCTTACCCTCAGACTCGCTTAGGGGAAACCTTACCCTCACACTCGCTTAGGGGAAACCTTACCCTCAGACTCGCTTAGGGGAAACCCTACCCTCAGACTCGCTTAGGGGAAACCTTACCCTCACACTCGCTTAGGGGCAACCTTACCCTCAGACTCGCTTAGGGGCAACCTTACCATAAGTCTCGCCTACGGACAACATTACCCTGAGACTTGCTTAGGGACAACCTTACCCTGAGACTCGTTTATGGGTAACCTTACTCAGAGACTCGCTTAGGGGCAACTCTTGTGGGTGGTGGGGGATCATTCCTGTTATGGAAACTCGTATTAAAATGTCGAGTCTTTTAAAAAAGATGTACATTTATGGAGTAAATATTTAGAAAAAAAAACGGGCAGATAATTACTAAGCAGACTGTCATACGGCAAACGTCAGGTCAGAAGAAAGGATGAAAGAAGACGACCCCGAGAAACACTGACATAAATTAACAAAAGAAACAAGGATAGCAGGCATAGACTCACCCTTCTATAATGGAACATCTCGCTCAGAATATAAGCAATTGGCGGGAGACTGTATGCGCCCTATGTACGTCAAATGGCACTGAAGGAATCAAGAATAATATACATGAGAAAGGCTTTTGTGGAAACGTCGTAGTTGTCTTGCCTCTCTGTTCGTTTAGCTGTTTGGTACCATTTTATGTTTACATTGTATGTGCTATAGGACTGCACAGCAATTGAAAGTCAGAGAACGAAAGTTTGGTATATAGAATAAAGCCTCCACAACAGTCTTTGGAGAGCAAGAGAAAGAATGATGCGCACCATTCTGTTCCTGACGCTTACAGATCTAGATGTATCACAAACATGTATCCCTGAAGAGGAAATACGCGAAGAAATTATATTAATCGTTTTTCTTAAGAAATTGCATTTTTATCCGCGGTAAATCTACCTCCTTTATGCCGAGTTATGAATAGAAAATACTAATTTCTCAAAACATATCCACTCAAAATGGATCAAGTTTTTATAGACTTGAATTTGAGTAGTTAAATTGCCTTACAATTTGAATGATTTTGCCTGTTTACCATCTTAAATTACTTTCCCTGATTATTGCTTACACACGTAAATTATTTCCCCTAAAAACTACACACTTTCCTAGATTACGTCCCCTAGACATTTCATTTGATCTAGTCTAAACATTGACTCCAGTGGCTTCCTTCTCATTTTGGCTTCTCAGGAAATTAAACTGTTGACTCACTGCTCTTGATAAATGAGAGAGAACTTTGAACAAATCATTCGTCCGTTTCTTTATATTTTCTTTTTTTATAATGGAATGCGGGAAAACGGTGATTAACTAATGTGACCACATTCATATGATTGGTTGAAATCCGCACACCATGTGATTACGATTGACCAATGGGTAATTGGCTGTATGTGTTGGGCTTCATCAATTGACTTGGATTGTTCCAGATCAATGAATGTCAACGCGACTAAGAGGCACATGCAAAAACACGGACAAAAACTACTCAACTACAGTGTTACATCTCAGCAGACATGGTAAATCAGTGCAAACACCAGGCACATGCGATAGCGCTGACGAACAAATAGGAAATACCAAGAACGTTATCCTTATGACATGTCTATAGAGCTAGAATATTATCCTTGTGACACGTCTATATAACTAGAATAGTATCCTTATAACATGTCTATAGATTTAGAACATTATCCTTATGGCATGTCTATAGAATTTGAACATTATCCGTATGACATGTTTATAGAACTAGAACATTATCCTTGTGACATGTCAAAAGAAAAAAAAAAGCAAAGTACCCCCCGTCACACCAAGTGGCGTATAGGGAATATGGTGTTAGTGACCATAAATTTTACAGACCTTCGGCGCATGATTTTTGGGGTAATGTGGTCGGTATTACGCCCGTGCCGCTTTACTTTCCCTGAAAAAATCTGGTACCCATTAAAGGCTGGGTGAACCGGAAGCCGTCGGTTGGGATCGTTCACTAACCACTGAGCTATCGCGGCTCCCCCATGTCTATAGAACTAGAACATTATTCTTGTGACATGTCTTTAGAAAAAAAACACACACACACCATTATGGCTTTTTCCACAACTGGGATCTGTCGGATGGGGTGTGTGGGAAGAGGAAATTTCATGGGAGGAGCACAATAAGGCCACGTGACTTGTGCAGTCGCCGCGAAGCGTTCGGATCTGAATTTTTAATTTCACCCCCCCCCCCCCCAATACTCTCTCTCTCTCTCTCTCTCTCTCTCTCACACACACACACACACACACACACACACACACACACACACACACACACACACACACACACACACACACACACACTTATAAAAAAAAACTTTTGGCCTTACTGGGACGGGAACCTGGTTTCTCTAGGTTTGGAACCCGAGAAGTTAGCGATTCGGGCACCAGCTCTCTTATCTCTATACAACATTTCTATATGATTTCTCATATGAATGTACATATTTTTAAACCAATATGTGAATGCAGTGTTTGTAAGTTTAATATGTGAATGTAAAGATTAGAAGACTATCTTATTAATGTAGATCTTATATAACGGGAATGCGAATTCAAAGTATGTAAGACATTGAATGTAGATTTTGTAGTCAGAACATGTGAATGTAGATTTTGTAGACACAATGTGTGCATGTAGATTTTGTAGACGCAATATTTGAATGTAGATTTTGTAGACACAACATGTGAATATAGATTTTGTAGACACAACATGTGAATGTAGATTTTGTAGACACAACATGTGAATGTAGATTTTGTAGACACAACATGTGAATATAGATTGTGTAGGCACAACATGCGAATATAGATTGTGCAGGCACAACATGTAATGTACATTTTGTAGACGCAACATGTGAATGTAGATTTTGTAGACGCAACATGTGAATGTAGATTTTGTAGACACAGCATGTGAATGTAGATTGTATAGACACAACATGTGAATATAGATTTTGTAGACACAACATGTGAATATAGATTTTGTAGACACAACATGTGAATGTAGATTTTGTAGACACAACAATGTGAATGCAGATTTTTTAGACACAACATTTCCGTTTTTCGTGGACCGCTGGGCGTAGATTGTAATTCCATCTTATGAATGTCGAGTTTGTAGTTATGTCTTGTTATTGCAGATCTAACAAGAGAGACTGGCATTTGATCGTAGTTCAGCATGAGTAATATCTGAACTGAGATCTAACAAGACTGACATTTCAACTACGATCTAACAAAATTGATATTTGAACTAAGATCTAATAAGACTGATATTTGAACTAAGATCTAACAAGACTGACATATGAATTAAGAATTTACAAACATACATATGAACTTAACGTACAAAGCAGACATATAAACCAAAAAGTAAAGAAAATACAAACATGATATAAGAATTAACAAAACCTATATATGAACTAAGAATTAACAAAACAAACATATGAACTAATCACTTACAAAGTAGACATGTGAACTAAGACATAACAAAACAGGCCTATGAACTAAGAACTAAAACAATATATATGTATATAAACTAATAATTAAAACTAATATGTTAACTAAGAATTTACAAAACAGACATATGAACTAAGAACTAATAAACGGAACATGTGAACTAAAAACTAACAAAAAAAACATATAAACTAACAGAACATATATATGAAATAAAAACTTACAAAACAGATATACAAACTAAGAACTTACAAAACAGATATAAGAACTAATCTAGCCAGAATTACACGGGAAGGCGTCTATTTTAAACCAACATAAACTCTGCTTTGTTTCCCACCTAGAAGTATTTTCAGGATTTCTATAAAAGTAATTTCTGCACTGCTTAAATATTTAGAATCAGCATTCAGAATTTCCAAATTTGCTGTGGCCAGTTTTTCGTTTATGTCTTACTTCCTTCCGCGGGAACAGATTTTAGAGACTGTTTCTTATATTATTTTCTTCACTTTTTCTATTTCCACATTTCATATGAAATGAATAACTCTTTACGGAAATTAGTTTCAATCGATTTTGTTAGAAAATAAAAGTTTTCACTGACAAATTGACGTTTTAGAATCCAAATTTTTATAAAAGATTATTTGAAGCTTTTATTTAGTCTTGGCTTTATTTTGTGTGAAAATTCAGTGATCTGAGTATGCAGTCAGTGGTATAGCAAAGATCACAAGCAAGAGATGATATATAACGCCAGCACAACATTTGCCAGTTTATATAAAGATTTGAGACCAAACTAAAATAATACATAAACCAAAACAAAACGTTTATGTCATTGTATGCTTTCAGTACTACTATATTGCTCCGAATATTAGAGAACAGAAGAGTAACATGTTAAAACTGTCATCACCACACTCAACTTGCCAGAACAGAAAAATCCTAGAATATTTCGACCAAATGAAAGAAGCAGCAAAGAACTGCGCAAAATGCGCAAAAGAAAAAAGATGCACACAGTAATACCAGGTCGGAGATCCGTGCGGAGATACTAACTTGAATGAACTGAAGAAGTAGCAGCAAAAGTAATGTAGTATTAGAAGACATAGAACCAATGAAATGGTTGGTTGGTTGGTTGCGTTCGCCCGATGACTAAAGTATTCTAGAGTATCATGGTAGACTAGAATATTCCTCTTCATCATCCGCCCTTACAAGGACGTAGTGGACGCGTCTGCGTTGTGTTGTGATTTGCAGTATAACTGTTATATTTGCGCCTTTCGGCCCAACATATCCGACTTCAGCACTACATTTTTGAGTACCGGGTTCTCTCCTCTTCGATTCCTGCACATTTGGCTAGACTAGACAGGTTAGTCTGTTACTGGAGGCACCGCGGAGAGGTGGAGCAGGGTCTGGGTGGTTTTGGTTCACCGATCCTAGCGCAAGCCATCAGCTGTGGGTCGCTGACAACTTCCAGCTCTGGTACTGGTAGACGCGCCTTCGCCTCCGAACCAATGAAATAAGTAGCAGCAAAAGTAATGTAATATTAGAAGACATAGAACCAATGAAAGAAGTACCAGCAAAATTAATGTAGTATTAAAGAACATAGAACCAATGAAAGAAGTAGCAGCAAAAGTAATATAGTATTAGAGGACATGACAGAAGTAGCAGCAAAAGTAATGTAGTATTAGAGGACATAGAACCAATGACAGAAGTAGCAGCAAAAGTAATGTAGTATTAGAGGACATAGAACCAATGAAAGAAGTAGTGCAAAAATAATGTATTATTGCAAGACATAGAAACAATGAAAGAAATACCTGCAAAAGTAATACAGCATTAATGGACAAAAAATGCAAGGAAAGTAAAAGCGGCTAAAGTAATGTTCCATTAAAAATAGGGAATAAAAAAAAAGACAGAAATAGCAGCAAAATTAATTTAGTATCAAAGGACATACAATTAAAAAAAGAATTGAGTTCACAAGCAGTGTAACAATAACAAAAATATAAACAAAGAAAATAATAGCAGCATAAAGTAATGTAGTTTTAAAGAACAGAAACTAATAAGAAAAGAGAATTAGAAGCAAAAGTAAAGTACTATTAGAAGATATGGAGACAATGAAAAAAGTAGCAGCAAAAACATGTAGTATTAAAGTACAGAGAACCAAGACAAGAAGTGACTGCAAATGTAATGTAGTATAAGTAAAGTAAAGTAAAGTACCCCCGTCACGCCAAGTGGCGTATAGGGAAATATGATGTTAGTGACCCTATATTTTACAGACCTTCAGCACATAATTTTTGGGATATTACGCCGTGCTACTTTACTTTCACAGAAAAAAATCCGGTACCCATTTAAGGCTGGGTGAACCCGGAAGCCGTCGGTTGGGATCGAACCCTACCCCTTGTCCTTTGTAGTTCAGTTCACTAACCACTGAGCTATCGCGGCTGAAAAGGAAAAAAAACAAATTTAGCAGTAAACGCAAAGTAGTATTAGAAGACATGGAACCAATGAATAAAGCTGCATCAGAATTAATGTAGTTCTCCATGACTTTGAACCAATAAAAGTAAAATCAACAAGATATAAGTAGTATTAAGACAAGAAACTATTGGAACGAAGCCAGATATTGACACAAAGCAGAAAAGTATGGAAAAACATAGCGGTCACATCGTCGTGACGGCGACCCAAATACTTGATAGAGTCCAGGCTAGAACTTTAGATTATCTGAGTGATTAAACCATTATTATTTCAATTTATCAATTTACTCTTTGTCTGCAACAGCCAGAGGATAGGAAACAATGATTCTAGAAGCAGACAGAATAATCTCTATTGATTTTAATCTTGAAGTTGACAAAAATGTAATTAGCTAAATTGACATCCTTGTACAAAACGCTCTAGGAGGCATTCCAGTTTTTGACGCGAATTTCCCCGATCATTTATTTAAATGCGGGACCAACCTTAATGTATTCTATTCACATTTGAGACACATGAGTGCCGTGTATAATTAGGGACGACATATTAGTTTTGACAGAACATGTTGTATGCACATGTTGTATTACATAAGTAAATAAGGACGAGATCAGCAGTTACTCAATTGGACTTCCGGTTCAAAGATGATGGAATGGGGGGTGTGTGCCATCGAGCTTTGCATGATTTGTGCTGGAAGTTGATTAATCTCAGCTCTCTAATGTAAATCGCTGTGCTAAAATGACCTGGAGGTTCCATTTTAAAGGTTGTGAACTTGTGGCGTGTAGTTTGTCCACTGACTGCGGTCTTGTTAGTGATTATTGTGGGTACATCCATTGCTGTCAAACGTTGTGCGTACTACGTCATGACATCCTTACTGCTCTAAAATTGGGGTCGCAAGATGAAGCTACCGATGATGTCGTCAGACTGAACCCCTGATGACTGATAACTGACTGATGACTGCCTGACTGATTGACTGACTGACTGATGACTGACTGATTGACTGACTGACTGATGACTGACTGATTGACTGATGACTGATTGATGACTGACTGATGACTGACTGACTGATTGGCTAACTGACTGACTGACTGATGACTGACTGACTGATGACTGACTAACTAATGACTGACTGATGATTGACTCATGATTGACTGATGACTGACTGACTTATGACTGACTGACGCGACTGTTCAAGCCTGTTTCAAGTTAAGAGGAATGTTTTCTAAATTCAGTAAAACTAGAGTGAGAGCCGGTGATGATGTATAAGTGGAGTCTCTCTACTGGAAGTTAACGAGATAAATATTTGTTTCTCATTTGCAGCACGCGCTGCACGAATTGTGGAGAAAAATATCTCAGCACTTATGGCACTTGTTCGGTGTGATATGAAGATAATCAACCAACCAACATTAACAATAACTACCAGTCACTCATCATCATCATGTGCCATACCGGTTGGCATAAGCGATAGTGTCTTTCCACAATCTTATATCCACAGTGCATCGTATCAGTTCTGTTGTTGACTGTTTTTCATGTCATGACACCAAGCTATCCAGTATTTTCTCTCCTTGTCGTCCACAGTGTCTCTTCCCCTGTATTTTGCCAGTTGTAACCAAGTATTTCAACTTTCCTCTTCGCAAGATGTGTCAGAAAAATATTGATTATTTCTATCTGATGTTTCTTAGGAGCTGCATTTTTTTTTGTTTTGGCCTCTGAGAATTTCCTCGTTGGTCTTTTTAGCTGTCCATGGAACTTTTACCATTCTTCTAAGAAAACCCATCTCTGTAGTCTGTAGTCGTCTTTTCATTTGTTTGTTTACTGTCCATGATTCGTTTCCATAGGTCAGAATTGGTTATATACAGCACCGATGGATTCTCTTTCTTACTTCTATTGACATAGATTTGTTGCATAAGACGTTTTTTTATTTCCTGATATCCTATTTTGGCCTGAGCTAATCTGCTTTTTTTTCTGGAGTGCATCGTCCATCTGATGTTATTATTATCTGATGTTATTTAACGCGTTGCACTTGTTTCAGGTTTTTCCTGATTATTTTTATGCTACAGGATGGTAATGATTGTTTATTCGATATGACCATAGCTTCTGTTTTCTTGCTATTCAGACTGAAACCTTTCTTGTTGTTTACTTTATATCTTCCCATTAGTCATTAATAATAGCAATAAGTGGTGAACTTATAAACTGTGACATCTCAAAGAATGAGTCAACTTCATCTTTTAACGCAAACAATTGCAGGCCTTTTTCGTTTATTAGCTGAACTGCTATGGTTAGGGAGGGGGAACAGGTGCTAACCAAGACACTATTCGGTGGCACTAACACAAATAATAAGAAAAATGATAGTTCTGGCTGAAACCAGGAGCCAGACACTGCAAAAGAAATATTCCAAGTATACGCGTGCGTGTATGTGTGTGCGTGCATATGTTTGTGTTTGTGCAGGGCGACAATCTGTAAATATTGCAACTTGTGTGTGAAATTCGACACAATTCACGAAATAATCTTTTAAAAACTAAGCAACGAGGAAAAAAAAAGAATAGAAAAACAGTACTTGTCTGGATGGAGACTTCAAATAATTGTATATATACGAGCTCTATAGAACATTTGTTGATCTAACGCGCGTGTTATTTATCTTATTTCACTTCGTACTATTCTTGTAGTCATTGTAATTTAGTCTGGAGCAGCGCCTAAGGACACCGAAAAACACATCGATATTTGCTCTCTCAAACGCTCTTTCAGAGTCGAGACATTAATCGTTATGGTTTTACAAGAACCCGAATTTGATTTTGGCGCCCGGGGAAATCTGCCATTCTCTGTCAAAGAAAGGACACGCCGCTGGTCAGACAGGCATACCCCAAAGGGGAAGCCATGGCCATATGAAGCTTCCGGCGATTACTGATTATCGATAAGAAATTCATGGCCGCTTTCTCACTTGTGGCCTCTAAGGTCATGCTATTGTGTTGTTATTGTGTCCCGTCTTCTCGCATGGTATCATGTATGACAACAATGCTCTCTCTCTCTCTCTCATTCTCTCTCTCTCTAATTGTTAATTAATTCAGCTCTTGGCTTCTTAGCGTGTCATTCTCCTACAAGATCTCAACATTAACTGTCATTCAACTATCAAGTCATTCCTTTACCACGTTATTGTCTTACCGTGTCATTCTCCTACCTATACAAAGTTATTCCATTACCGTGTCATTCTCCTGCCTATCCAAAGTTATTCCATTACCGTGTCATTCTCCTACCTTTACTACGTTATTCCCTTACCGTGTCATTCCTTTACCACGTTATTCCATTACCGTGTCATTCTCCTACCTATACAAAATTATTCCATTACCGTGTCATTCTCCTACCTATACAAAGTTATTCCACTACCGTGTCATTCTCCTACCTTTACCACGTTATTCCATTACCGTGTCATTCTCCTACCAATACAAAGTTATTTCATTACCGTGTCATTCTCCTACTTTTACCACGTTATTCCATTACCGTGTCATTCTCCTACCAATACAAAGTTATTCCATTACCGTGTCATTCCTCTACCTTTATTACGTTATTCCCTTACCGTGTCATTCCAATATTACGTTATTCCCTTACCGTGTCATTCCTTTACTACGTTATTCCCTTACCGTGTTATTCCTTTACTACGTTATTCCCTTACCGTGTTATTCTTTTACTACTTTATTCCCTTACCGTGTTATTCCTTTACTACTTTATTCCCTTACCGTGTTATTCTTTTACTACGTTATTCCCTTACCGTGTTATTCCTTTACTACTTTATTCCCTTACCGTGTTATTCCTTTACTACTTTATTCCCTTACCGTGTTATTCCTTTACTACTTTATTCCCTTATCGTATTATTCGCTTACATTTTTTATCGTTTTACCGTGACGCCACAAAAACAGATGACGTTTTACGCAGTCTCTGTAACGGTTGCTGTTTTCACTTATTCTTGAATGAAGTAAAACTGAACACCTGAATTTATCTTTTATGAGAACTGTTTTTTTATGCTTGCTCTGACTACACGTAGTTTGATGGTGAAGCTCATGACACTCATCACCATTAGGTGCCTTCTCCACATCGAAGGTTGGCTACCATGGAGCGCCATTCCACTCTGTCTCTTGCTTTGATGGTGCAGATTGTCATAGGCTGACTTGTCAGTCTTTTGATGTTACTCGTCCATGTTAGTCTTCGTCTGCCTCTGCCTCTTTTACCTTGTATTTTCCACACTAATTTTGCTTTTATTAGACTGTTGTGTTTTTTAACATGACCAAAAAATTTCATTTGTCTTGCTCTAATTGTGTTTAGTAGTTCTTTTCCCATTTGTTGTCGTCTTAAAACTTCTTCGTTTGTTTTCTTTTCTTTCCATCCAATTCTACCTATTCTTCTGTAAATCCACATTTCAAAGGCCTCAACTTTCTGTTCTGTTTTCTGGTCAAATGTCCATGTTTCTGCACCATACAGGAATATTGAGAAGATGTAACATTTTGCTATTCTGTTTTAGCCCTGTTGTTATTTGTTTTGATGTTAGTATATTTTTCATGGCATTGAAATTGCTTTTTGCCATACCTATTCTTTTATTTATTTCAGGTGTACATTTTCCATCACTGGTTATAGTATGTCCCAGGTAGTTGTAGTTCTGAACTGTCTCTAGATGTATTCCTTCAACTGTGATATTTAATTGTAAATCATGACACTAACTATGGCAATAGCATCGCTTGAGACAGAAACATTTTAAAACTATTTATGCTTTCTCAGTAATTCGATGAGTTTGATCAGGAAGATTGAAATGGGCTTTGAGAAAACGCAGTGGTTGGAGTTTCGTTCGCCAACTTTTAGAACAGCAATACATTTTTTTTTTAAATACAAAGAAATAGTTGCGTTCTTGCTAACCTGAAATAATAAAGCGCATGGTCTTCAGGGAAAAAAAAACAACAGTACAGCTCAATATGTAGAGGCGGGTAGTACTTGGATTAGGCACAGTCCGGGTCGGATTAAGGCTAACAAATGTTTTTAATAGGACAATGATGGTACACTGGGATGTTGTAACATTAGGCTCGCGAGACAATCAAAGCTCTTTATGTGCCAGAAAAGGCGTCAACTATATACAAATGCAACGAAAGCAAAACAAAAATTCAGGATATGATGAAAGTAAAATCATATATCATTACTCATTATATGTATTGAGGTAAAGTAAGACATAAATGCACAGTATGTGATAAAGGTGAACTAAAAGATTGATATTAAGACTTGGTATGTGATTGCCCCTCGACGCTGACAGGCAAATGAAGAAGGAAAGAAGACGGTAAGTGATTATTCGATATTTTTCTGGTATATCATGAGAAGAGGAAAGTTAGAGTATTCTGGTATATCATGAGAAGAGAAAAGTTAGAGTATTCTGGTATATCATGAGAAGAGAAAAGTTAGAGTATTCTGGTATATCATAAGAAGAGAAAAGTTAGAGTATTCTGGTATATCATGAGAAGAGAAAAGTTAGAGTATTCTGGTATATCATGAGAAGAGAAAAGTTAGAGTATTTGGTTACATCTGGCAGCTGTACAGGGAAATAAAGATCGCTGACAACAAAGAGAGAAGATACTGCATAGCTTGGTGTCTTGCTACAGAAAACAGTCACAGAATTGATACAACGCACCGTGGAGATAGAGAATTGAGGAAGGACATGATCGCCTATACCAGCCGGTGTGGCACTTGATGATGATGTGATTAATGATTAAAGTGATATAAGACATTTAGATGCAACGTGTAATAAATGGAAGCTGAAATATAGTACAAGATTAAGACTCGAGAGATGAATAAAGTTAAATTAGATTAAGTATATTATAAAGATGAAATATGGCATTAATATTGAAGAGGCGATAGAGCTTACTTGACATAAATATATGATAGATTTGAAGCACGACATTATGATTCCGAATATGAAAAAGGTGAAATAAAAACATTAAGTATGTGATGAAAGTGACAACAAAACATTCCGTATGTGATGGAAGTGACAATAAAACATTCAGTATGTGATGAAAGTGACAATAAAACATTCAGTGTTTGATGAAAGTGACTATAAAACATTAAGTGTGTGATGAAAGTGACAATAAAACATTCCGTATGTAATGGAAGTGACAATAAAACATTCAGTGTGTCATGAAAGTGACAATAAAATATTCAGTATGTGATAAAAGTGACAATAAAACATTCTGTATATGTGATGAAAGTGACAATTATACATTCAGTATGTGACAATAGAACCATGCAACTAAACTTGTGACGAAGGTGTTCATCTCCTTTGCTTATTCCTCTTGTGCCTTTTAGTGTCGATCTGCCACATAGATTGAGGTCTTTTGTCTTTCTTTAGGGCTCTCCTGCTGTTATGTTTCCTTTGTGTTACTAATATTCAGTCAATCCATCTTTTTTCGTTCTCAACCCTTAAATCTTGGTTTCTTGTTGTGTTTATTGAAGGCTCGTTGGGTTGTGTTTTGATATTTCTATCTTATCATCATCATCAAGTACCGGTCCTGCTGGCGTATGTGATCATGTCTCTCCACAGCTTTCAATATCGACAGTTATTTATCATTTCTGTTGTTGACCTTCAGCCAAGCCATTCTCTTAATCTGTCTGGTATCTTTGCTTCCTTTGCTTCTCTTTGCTTCCTTTTATCTCTTCGTCCCGCAATTGTCCAGTTGTTACAGTATATTCCAGCTGTTCTCCTGTTCTCTCCTCATTACATGGCCAAAAATGATGATTGTTTTTTCCTAATATTGGAAATTAGCTCTCTTTGTGTTTTGGCCTCTTTCAGAACGTTTTCATTACTCTCCTAAGCTGTCCATGGTATTCTCAACATTCTTCTGTAACACCACATTTCTACAGACTCAAGTGATTTTGTTGTCTGTTGTCCTATTGTCCATGATTCACATCCATATGTTAATACTGGCTCTGCATAACATTTAAGAACTCTTTTTCTTGTTTGTATTGCCAAGAATGGATTGCATAGTATATTCCTCATCTTTTGGAAAGATGCCTTTGCCTTTTCTGCATCTCACCTTTGTTGTACATCTTCCGCCTGAGGTTAACAAAGTTCCCAAATATTTAAATTCATTTACCTGTTTTAATATTGTTCCACTTGTCTTCTAATTTATATTGTTCTATCTTATAACTCCTCCTGTGTTGATTCTTTATGTATTCAGCTGCGAGAATTATTTCTAGATGTTTTCTCAGTTCTTCATTTGTAATCTTACCTCTCAGACCATTTCATGTCAGCGTCTAACATGTTTCATTTTAAGTAATGTTTATTTTTTTTTTAATCCAACGTCCTGGTATGATGATAATGGCAACATTACACTGGAATGATGATTGTATTTTAGAGAAATGTTTCTCGACTATTTTTTTTCTATTGTTGTCCACTTCTGACTTTGCTTTCTTCTTGGCTCCCCCCATCCTCAAGACTGTTATTTTGAGGAAAAGAAAAAAAAACTATTTAAATGTGTTGCTTGCAAATAGACCGATATATATAGGTAGTAGTATATATTAGGTAGTAGTATTAAGTAGTAGTAGTAGCCTCTGCCAGTCATAGTTGACTATGGATTTTATCAGCGCCCAGAGAAATGTTATTGTTTTATCTTCTTTCCTTTCGCCATGTGTTCTCTTTCTCCGTGAATCTGTCTGCTTCTTGTTTGAGGTGGACCTGTAAAGTGTGTTTCCAGAGATTGCAGTCTGCAGCTTTGTCCTCCCATGCTGAAGGGTTTATGTTCAGAGTCTTCATGTCATGTTTACACACATCTACAAATCGAAGTTTTGGGCGCCCCCTAGTTCTTTTACCATCTGCCAGTTGTCCGTAGAGTATATCTTTCGGTAGGCGGCTATCTTTCATACGGTGTACATGGCCAAGCCAGAGTAACCTACGTTGTTTGAGCAGCGTGTAGATATTCGGGAGGTCTGTGCAAGTCATGACCTCCACGTTTGTTACTTTATCCTTCCAGGTGATACCAAGAATACGGCGCAGAAATCGCATATGGAATCCAATTAGCCTTCTCCCTTCTTTACATAGGTTGTACAAGATTCGTTGCCATACAGGAGGATACTAATTATGCAGGCACTGTACACTGCGGCTCTTGTTTTAATTGTCAGTTTGTTGTTTTGCCAGACACCCTTAGAAAGACGGACAAAGGTGGTAGCAGCTTTAAAAATACGAGTGTCAATTTCTGTATCTAAAGATAATCTGTCGCTGATGATGGACCCCAGGTAGTTATACTGCCGCACGATATCAAGTTTATAGTTATCGATAGAGATTTCAGGTGTTGCTTCGACGTCCTGGTCGAGTATGTTAGTTTTCTGCAAACTTATTGTTAGACCGATATATGTATATACGTTTAGCGTCTTGACAGACTGTTGGTAGTAAACAATAATTATAAGTCAGTAATTTGGTAAAGCACTAGTGTCTCATACTGGGTGATGCTTTACTGAACATCTTCTCTCGTGGCTGAATTTCCCGATTCATGGACAACTAGACACATCCACAGAACGAGCAAGGTGTATTTGCGGTACCTGGCCTTGTCTCTTTTCTCTTGCGTCTTTTGTCTTCTGAATTTGATATCAGCACTGTCTCAAAAGTTGCTGTACCATTTTTTGTATTTTTGCTCTCCATGTCCTATGGTTCTCAGCCACATTTACCCAGTTCCTTTCACTGATAGAAAATTCCCTCAAAGAAGCCCTGCAAACATCCTTATATCTAAGAACTGGTCTGTCCTTTGGTCTCTTTCCGTCCTTAAGTTCGCCATACAATATTTGTTTTGAAATACAATTGTTTGCCATTCTTCTTACTATATATATATATATATATATATATATATATATATATATATATATATACATACATATATATCATCATCATCAAGTACCGGGCCTGTTGGCGTAGGTGATCATGTCTCTCCACAAATTTCGATCTCGACAGTTATTTATTATTTCTGTTGTTGACCTTCTGCCAAGACATTCTCTTAAGCTGTCTGGTATTTTTTCTCTTTGCTTCCCTCTATCTCTTCGTCCCTCAATTTTCGCAGTTGTCACAATATATTCCAGTTCTTTTCTCATTACATGGCCAAACAATGATGATTGTTTCTTCCTAATACTGGAAATTAGCTCTCTTTTTGCTTTGACCTCTTTCAGAACATTTTCAATACTCTTCTTAGCTGTCAATGGTATTCTCAACAATCTTCTGTAAAACCAGACTTCTACAGACTCCAGTGATTTTCTTGTATGTTGTCCTATTGTCCATGATTCACATCCATAAGTTAAGACTGGCTCTGCATAACATTTAAGAACTCTTTTTCTTGTTTCTATTGTCAAAAACGGATTGCATAGTATCTTCCTCATTTTTTGGAAAGCTGCTTTTGCCTGAGTCATTCTGCATCTCACCTCTTTTGTGCATCTTCCGTCTGAGGTTAATAAAGTTCCCAAATATTTGATTTCATTTACCTGTTTTAATATTGTTGCACTTGCACATATGTTCTTTGTACACACACACATATATATATATATATATATATATATATACTATAGTTACATTGCAGTGTATGCTTAATAAAATATAACGGTTGTAATAACAATAAACGCAGCTGGCAAAATCAATAATTGCTCTATTATGTGTGAGGCTATTAAACCTTTGCTATTCGAAACAGATGGAGATATATTGTGTATGTGTATATGTAGTATATGTTTGCATATATAACGTACTACAGATCACTTTTCATTAACAAAACAGCGTTGAAATTTCCCAGCAATGTTACATGTTTATTTGTACACGCAGAAACTGAGCGAGTCGCTAAAGCTCAGTGGTTAGTGAACTGGACTACAAAGAACAAGAGGTCGGGTTTGATCCTAATCGACGTCTTCCGGGTTCACCCGGCCACATATGGGTGCTGGGTTTGTTTCTGGGAAAGTAAAGCGGCACGGGCGTAATATTGACCACATTACCCCAAAAATCATGTGCCGAAGGTCTGAACAGTTATTGTCACTAACACCATATTCCCTAGACTTCCGGTAAATATGACGGTGTGGCACTGTCTGAAAAGGTGTTCCTTATTGCAGCTTCTTCATATTCCAAGTCTGGCTTGCTGCCGGAGCTACTGAGTTTAGTGCTTTGTATACGGATGGTGCTTCTATGTTCAGACTGCTTACGTTGAATGATGATATCGTATAACGAAGGATAGTTCAGCTGCGTTCACTTTTGGTGCCGCTTTGCCTTATATCTTTTGATGTGTGCTGTGTCTGCTATGATGGGGACTGAAGCTGCCTTTCTTTGTTTGGATATTCGATGAAATGTTAACTCTGGTGATTTCTCTGCCACGGGCGATTGAGCAATTATGAATTCCAAGATCTTGGAATAACTATAACTATATTCCCTATACGTCACGTGACGCTACGGGACTCATTACTTTTATTTTTACTTCACCCACAAACTGAGGATTTTCACGTGAAATCCGTTATGTCGATGGCGATAGAATTGTTTGCCGAGAAATTAAGCACAGCATCCGTGAACAGACAATAGCTTCGTTATTTAATGCTCAGATAATAAACGTGTAAGTTTAATACTATCATTGAAAGTTTGTATGTTTGAAAGTGTTTCACAAAAAACTAAATAAAAGAGGGCGGCTGTGGGTGGGAAAAAAGGAAGGTGGAGAAGTAGGATCGGAGAACAGTGCAGCCGCAAAGATAATAAGCGATCCACCCATCATTAAAAAAAGTAAAGTACCCCCGTCACGCCAAGTGGCGTATAGGGAATATGTTGTTGGTGACCATAAATTTTACAGACCTTCGGCACATAATTTTTGGGGTGATATGGTCGGAATTACGCCCGTGCCGCTTTACTTTCCCAGAAAGAAATCTGGTACTCATTAAAGGCTGGGTGAACCCGGAAACCGTCGGTTGGGATCGAATCCTACCTCTCGTCCTTTGTAGTCCAGTTCACTAACCAGTGAGCTATTGTGGCTCCCGATCCACTCATCATAGATTGTCACAATTCCTCCTGTGTGGTTTCTCCTTTGTATCGCTTAAGAAACAACTCACTGAGTGAGAGGGGTATCTGAGCATTGTATTCTAGAAACTTGTATCTACGCTTCTGAGCCTTCTAGAAACTTGTATGCGTGCTTCTAAGCTTCTATAAACTTGTATCTGTGCTTCTAAGCCTTCTATAAACTTGTATCTGCACTTCTAAGCCTTCTAAAAACTTGTATCTGCGCTTCTAAGCCTTCTAGAAACTTGTATCTGCGCTTCTAAGCTTCTAGAAACTTGTATCTGTGCTTCTAAGCCTTCTAGAAACTTGTATCTGCGCTGCTACGCCTTCTAGAAACTTGTATCTGCGCTGCTAAGCCTTCTAGAAACTTGTATCTACGCTTCTAAGCCTTCTAGAAACTTGTATCTGCGCATCTAAGCCTTCTAGAAACCTGTATCTACGCTTCTAAGCTTTCTAGAAACTTGTATCTGCGCTGCTAAGCCTTCTAGAAACTTGTATCTTCGCTTCTAAGCCTTCTAGAAACTTCTATCTGCGCTGCTAAGCCTTCTAGAAACTTGTATCTACGCTTCTAAGCCTTCTAGAAACTTGTATCTACGCTTCTAAGCCTTCTAGAAACGTGTATCTGCGCTGCTAAGCCTTCTAGAAACTTGTATCTACGTTTCTAAGCCTTCTAGAAACTTGTATCTTCGATTCTAAGCCTTCTAGAAACTTGTATGTGTGCTTCTAAGCCTTCTAGAAACTTGTATCTACGCTTCTAAGCCTTCTAGAAACTTGTATCTGCGCTGCTAAGTCTTCTAGAAACTTGTATCTACACTTCTAAGCTTTCTATAAACTTGTATCAGCGCTGCTAAGCCTTCTAGAAGCTTGTATCAGTGCTTCTGAGCCTTCTAGAAACTTGTATCTACGCTTCTAAGCCTTCTAGAAACTTGTATCTACACTTCTAAGCCTTCTATAAACTTGTATCTGCGCTTCTAAGCCTTCTAGAAACTTGTATCTGTGCTTCTAAGCCAAGCTAATTTTGTGCGGCATCCCCCCCCCCCAAAAAAAAAAAAAAATAACACCAATTTTTACATGTGAGACCAATGGGGGTCATATGAATTTGCTTGAGATAAATTAATATAGAGTGCCCATTTTGCATATATAAATAAAATAGAGTGACTCAGTGATTCTGATTTTTTCGTTTTTCTGAAGTATTTTGTCTCTATCTTTAATATCGTTTCTTGTATACATTGTATTGTGTTTTTAGTTCTTGCAGAGGACCATATATCTTTGTCTATAGTGTTGTATCTATTGGCCAATATGTTTTTCTCAGTGCACTATATTCAGTACAGTCTTATAGTATGTGTTCAACAATATGGACCACCTGTCCACATATGCATGTGTGTCTCAACTGCCAATCTTGAATTTGGTATAATAATAACTTGTTCCCATCTATTCATGTTATGGCAGACATCTTGATTTGCACTTTAAGGTCTTCTGATTGATTTGCTTATCAGTTTCTCTGATTGATTTACTTATCAGTTTCTCTGATTGATTTGCTTATCAGTTTCTCTGATTGATTTGCTTATCAGTTTCCTCTGATTGATTTGCTTATCAGTTTCCTCTGATTGATTTGCTTATCAGTTTCTCTGATTGATTTGCTTATCAGTTTCTCTGATTGATTTGCTTATCAGTTTCTCTGATTGATTTACTTATCAGCTTCCTCTGATTGATTTACTTATCAGTTTCTCTGATTGATTTGCTTATCAGTTTCTCTGATTGATTTGCTTATCAGTTTCTCTGATTGATTTGCTTATCAGTTTCCTCTGATTGATTTGCTTATCAGTTTCCTCTGATTGATTTGCTTATCAGTTTCTCTGATTGATTTGCTTATCAGTTTCTCTGATTGATTTGCTTATCAGTTTCCTCTGATTGATTTGCTTATCAGTTTCCTCTGATTGATTTGCTTATCAGTTTCCTCTGATTGATTTGCTTATCAGTTTCTCTGATTGATTTACTTATCAGCTTTCTCTGACTGATCTGCGTATCAGTTTCTCTGATTGATTTACTTATCAGCTTTCTCTGACTGATCTGCGTATCAGTTTCTTGTGATGCTGTGTAGCTGGTGCATCTTAAGATTGATCTCGATGCTTGAAAGCAAGAATATTACCAACCAACACATTTATTCGGAGCCGCGATAGCTCAGTGGTTAGTGAACTGGACTACAAAGGACAAGAGGTCGGGTTCGATCCCAACCGACCGCTTCCGTGTTCAACCAGCCTTAAATGGGTACCGGAATTATTATAGGAAAGTAAAGCAGCAGGGGCGTAATACCGATCACATAATCCCAAAAATCATGCGCCGAGGGTATATATGAATGATTGTCACGGACACCATATTCCTTATACGCCACTTGGCGTGACAGGGCTCTTTACTGTTTTACAGCACATTTGTTCACATATATTCAATATTGTATATTATTTTAATTTATTATGAAGTAGGGTCTTCAATTTATTATCACATTTGACGGAAAGCGTCTAATTCCTGTCGCTTATGTATTACTTGGATTTTCTCAAATTAAATGTAAGAAATCATAACACTGTTTTGTGGATGTAATTGTTTCTTATTATTTCATTATAATTATTTTGTTATAGTTTTTTAAAGGAAAAATCACATTTTCTCACTTGAGAAATCCGTAACCATGGAGATGAGACGTGAATAGTGAAAAGGCTGTCAAAAACATGGAGGTCTGTTGAATGTGTTCTGTACAATGTTGTTCTACGAATTAAATATATGAAACAGTCTAAAACGTCATTTAGAGACAAATCGGTTTTTTTCACGTTTAACTGATTAAGGGATAGAGGTTCTTGTAATCTGTCCCCTGTCTTCATAACTTCTTAAAATTTATTTAGAATAAAATGAATAGAGCTATTATTATCAACGCACTGGAAACTACCATAACAATGTGAAGATATTTTAGGCAAGATAAGATCTTTTTTTCAACTGAACAAGGAAGATATTAGTCTTGTAATGACCACTACTTAACTTCAGCAATGATGGCATTTAGAAAGAAAACGAATATGTTAAACAATGTACATTTACATGACAATGTATAGTAATAGTTAATGTGCCAATGTGTGTGGCCAGACTGAACACAAAGAAGATATTGCTAAGTATGTTTTTCATTCTCTAAGAGAAGGATTCCTATGGAAGCGAATCATGGACAGTAGACAAACAAATGAAAAGACGATTAGAGGCCACAGAGATGGGATTTCTCAGAAGAATGTTGAAAGTTCCCCGGACAGTTAAAAAGACCAATGAGAAAGTTCTCAAAGAGGCCAACACAAAAAAGTGACCTCTTAAAAAACATCAGAAAGAAGCAATCAACATTTTTTCGGGCACATCATGAGAAGAGAAAAGTTGGAATATTTGGTTACAACTGACAAAATAAAAGGAAAGAGAGATCGCGGACGACAAAGAGAGAAAATACTGGATAGCTTGGTGTCATGGCATGGGAAACAGTCAACAACAGAACTGATACGATGCACTGTAGATAGAAGATTGTGGAGGGACATGATCACCTACGCCAACCGGTATGACACATGATGATGATGATGAAGAGAAGAATAGGAGAGTTGATGGGATAAAGGTATATATTTTTATATTGGGAGACCGATGAGACTAAAGGTGGAAAAGGGATCTGATCGACCAAGAGTGCCCCGTGGGAAAAACAGATCTACCCACAATCAACGCCTTACAGGAACAATCGGTCTGCATACGCTTCGAGTGATGTTGGGGCGGTCTTGAACAGATATAGGGCTGTCTTGGTGGTATTGAAACTGATTCCATGGACAGAATAGAAAAATGTGCTGGCTTTCCGATCTGAAATGACAACTTTCCATAAGAAAAGGTTCCAATCAATCTAAATGTGTTTTATACGTGCTTAGCGTTAATGTTTCTAACATAAAAACGAGAGCGATCACAGGCTACCCCGCTCTCAGAATCACAGCTTATGCACTAAATAAGTTGTAAGTTATTACACAGATGATAGAAGAACAATTATTTTATAAGATTTTATTTCTAGTAATAAGCACACATATTTAAAAAAATAAATATATAAAATACAAATACTATACGGGGCTGCGTCTAGTGCTGTAGAGAAAATGTAAAATAAACTAAACGAAACTGTTAAACTAATAGAAAGACAAGACACCCTACGACGTTTCGACAAAATCCTTCATCAGGTATTACACACAAACATTTAAAAGTGAACAAAAAATATCCCAGAATGGAAACCAAATACAGATCTACAACATGACGGAGAGAAACGAGAGCCAGGATTTTATGTAAATGTTGGTTACATAATTAATAAACAGGTAGGATTTAATTGGACCAAAAATAGCCAAAGGAAAATTAGAGAGGGTGTCTCATGAAAAAGGGAAGTGTCCGATAGGGGAATTGAAACAAAAGAAAGAAGAAATTGTATGGTTACAGCTTTACGTTATTAATGGGCGTCAAAAATTTGAACGACGCTTCGGCTCAATAGGACTTCAGCAGGTACAACTCACACAGATATGTAAGTAAATAAAATTTACACTACATAGCTAACTAATAATGAAATATGTAAAACAAAATAACCTTGAACTAGAGTGAAAAATAAAAATGAAAATGTCTTCCCTGCGTAATGCGCTGTGACCAGGAATGAAAGGAACGGTATACGCGGTCTAGTTCGCGCAGGATATCTGGTATAGCTGTCCAGCTTACTGGAAGGGCTTAAATACGGATGAAAGGGTTCTACAAATATGTGAATTATGGGATATCTTATAGGTTACCTCAACTATAACGCCACCAGGAATGTCTATATGTATCTATCTATATGCAACCACGCTTGAACACACAACCATGTGTGTGCGTATATACATATATATATATATATATATATACATACATACACATATATACATATATATATACATATACCCACACATATGTACATGCACAATCGCACATATATATATTATAATATACGTATGTTTATGCATAAATGGGAAAAAGTGCATATACAGCATACATATCCAGAAGTGTTTACATCTAGGTCCGCATGTGTACACAAAGAATAGACCAGAAGACTTTCATCCGAATGTGAAATGTTTTTTTTCACTTATTGTACTATTCTGCATATATATTGCCCAGGTATATGTTTTTATTCCCCAGGTATGTGTTTATTGTCCGATCTGTATATTGTATTGCCTACCTCTATGTGATTATTGCACAGCTCTATATGTATTTTGTCCAACACAGTGTATTTATTGCATAGCTGTATGTATTTTTTGCACAGCCGCGTGTACTTATTGCTCATTTCTATGGAGACAAATAATAATACATGAATATTATTATAGAGAGAAACTTCCGAGGCGATAATCAGCGAATCAATTCAGAGGAAGAGGTATGTTTACAGCACTCGTCAAAAATTGACAAATAATCAACAACAGAAAAAAATATGGACCAAAGCAGGATCGAACCCGTACTCAGTGGCACAGCGCCTTGCCACGAAAAGCCAAACGCTAGGGAACACTGCCATTCAGCTAACTAAAAAAAATAGCTTCGTAGGCAATGTCTTTCACGCAGGTGTTCTCATGACTATAGCATAAGGTTGCGATCACAGCTAGGAAATACATAGTGCATATGTATTCTTTCTCATCATTTCTCAAGACTTAACAAGATGTCTCATGTCTTAACAGGAAAGAATACAGATACACTATGTATTTCCGAGCTGTGATCGCAACCTTATGCTATAGTCATGAGAACACCTGCGCGAAAGACATTGCCTACGAAGCTAATTTGTTAGTTAGCTGAGTGGCAGTGTTCCCTAGATTTGGATTTTCGTGGCAAGACGCTGTGCCACTGAGTACGGGTTCGATCCTGCTTTGGTCCATATTTTTTTCTGTTGTTGATTCTTTGTAAACTTTTCCGAGTGCTGTAAACATACCTCTTCCTCTGAATTGATTTGCTGATTATCGCCTCGGAGGTTTCCCTCTATAATAATATTCATTTATTATTATTTGTCTCCAGCCTAAACCACTGGAAACTACTATTCGTGCTGTTTCGTCCTAAATGTTTATCTGCAAAGCAAGTATTCAGCCCTACCCTATCCGGGAGATACTTGTCTTAACAGGAAAGAATACAGATACACTATGTATTTCCGAGCTGTGATCGCAACCTTATGCTATAGTCATAAGAAAACCTGCGCGAAAGACATTGCCTACGAAGCTAATTTTTTAGTTAGCTGAGTAGCAGTGTTCCCTAGCGTTTGACTTTTCGTGGCAAGGCGCTGTGCCACTGAGTACGGGTTCGATCCTGCTTTGGTCCATATTTTTTCTGTTGTTGATTATTCGTCGAATTTTCCGAGTGCTGTAAATATACCTGTTGCTCTGAATTGATTCGTTGCTCATTTCTATGTGAATTCATTGTCAAGACTTGTCTTCTTGTACAGCTCTGTGTTTCTGTCAAGGCTTTTATTCTTGTATAGCTCTGTGTTTATTGTCAAGACTTGTATTCTTGTATAGCTCTGTGTTTATTGTCAAGACTTGTATTCTTGTATAGCTCTGTGTTTATTGTCAAGACTTGTATTCTTGTATAGCTCTGTGTTAATTGTCAAGACTTGTATTCTTGTACAGATCTGCTTTTATTGTCAAGACCTGTCTTCATGCACTGCTTTTTTCGCAACCAATTTTTCATTTATAACCACGTCCTTTCTGGTTCACTTTATCAAACTCCCATTTTCCACCTTGTTTTCACTGTATCCTATCTCACGATTCTCCAGCCATTACCAGCAAATATATAATAAATCTCCATTGCAAGTCTATCATTTTATTCCATCTCGATGCTTAGTCACGATTGCTTTTTGATCCCCGAATATTACTTTTGATGTTCCAATGATAACTAGCTAGACAGCAGTAGCCATGTTTGTAGTTGCTATTTTTGGGACGTGTTCAAAGACAGAAAATAAATACCTGTTTGGAATTTTCGATGAGAGTTGCAACCTCGTTTATATATTTATATTATTGACTACTTACTTAACGGGGGCCTGGTGTGTAATTATACTCTTTGATGATGACGGCAGTAAAATAACTAAGTGTGAGTTCTTCTTGTTGATGAATGTGCTCTAATTACAAAGAATGAAATGCCTCGCCTCAACAGAAATGTTGAAATATTTTATTTCTATTTTATTACAATATTGATCTGTACAGCCTGTGTTTAAAAGCGGTCAACAACTCATAGCTGATTGTTGCATCAGGTTAAGTGACATATATATATATATATACGTATGCACTTATACATATACCTGACACTAGTCGAGATTCCACACCACCACCATTTTATGTTGAATGAAAAAAAAAGACTATCATTATGACCAAGTGAGTTGGGTTTGAAAAGGAAACATAATCAGTTACTTAAAAATACATGGAGCCTCGGTGGCTGAGTGGTTAGTGTGATCGCCTCGGTGGCTGAGTGGTTAGTGTGCTCGCTTCTTGACCAGAAGGGCCCGGGTTCGATCCTCAGCAGTGGCTGATTTTTTTCGGACTGACAAGGCTCCGGGGTTCACCCAGCCTTTAAAATGGTCACCAGAGATTTTTCTTGGAAGTAAAGACGACCTCACGTGATACAGATCGACCACATCAGCCAAAAAAGTGCTGAGGTCATAGAAAAATATGATCACTAACAACCATAACAATATTCCCCCAACGCCTAGCAAGTCGTGGAGGGAACCTTCACTTTTCACAAATACATTACTGAATTCGGACGTGTTGCGGTGAACGGCGCAGATATTGTAGCTTGATGTAGTTCATCATCATCATATGCCATACCGGTTAGCGTAGGTGATCATGTCCCTCCACAATCTTCTATCTACAATGCATCGAATCAGTTCTGTTGTTGACTGTTTTCCATGCCATGACACCAAGCTATCCAGTATTTTCTCTCTTTGTCGTCCGCGATCTCTCGTTCCTTTTATTTTGTCAGTTGTAACCAAGTATTACAACTTCCCTCTTCTCGTGATTTGACCAAAAAATGTTAATTGTTTCTATCTGATGTTTTTTTTTAGCTCCTTTTAGTGTTGACCTCTTTCAGAATTTCCTCCTTGGGTTTTTTAGCTGTCCAGGGAACTGGAACTTTCAACATTCTTCTGAGAAATCCCATTATGTGGCTTCTAATCGTCTTTTCATATGTTTGTCTAATGTCCATGATTCGTTTGCATAGGTCAGAATTGGTTCTATATAGCACCGATGAACTATCTTTCTCATTTTTATTGACATAGATTTGTTGCATAAGATATTTTTCATTTTCTGAAATGCTATTTTGGCCTGAGCTATTCTGTTTTTTATTTTTGTGGTACATCTTCCATCTGATGTTATTATTGTGCCCAAGTATTTCAAACGCTGCACTAGTTGCAATGATCTACTTGATATAGATCCCGAGACAATTATTCATTCACTGCAGAGAAAACTTTATTTTATTTTTTAAAAACATACATTCTGCTATCATCATCATTACCAAGTATCTTTCTTGTTGGCGAAGGCGATCGTATCCGTCGACAATTTTCTATCCACAGTGCACCGTTTCACTTGTTGACTATTTTCTGTGCCATGACACCAAGCTATTCAATATCTTATCTCTTTATCCTCCGTGATATCTCTTTCCAGGTATTTTACCAGATGTAACCAAGTACTCCCGCCCGTGCCCGACCAGGGCCCCAAAAGGGGAGTAAAGAATTGTAGCGCAGTTCCCTACCAAGCATGTTCGTGAGAGACGAGTAAGGAGGGACGGACATGGGGCTAGCTATCCTGTACTGTAAAAAAACCATAAGCCGCAAAAACTTCACAACCATTGACAAGTGAAAGAAAAGATCGACTTGGAAAGTGTTTGTTCAAGACCTATGCTTCACGCGGAGTTGGAAGTGAAAGAGTCGAAAAGTGTCGATTATACTATTCTTGGTCTTAATAATTTGACTGTGCGTGAAGTCGTAATTGTTCTTGGCAGAGAGTGAAGAGATTGGCCCTTCAGACTTTAAACACTTTAATAGCTGATAGTACTGGGAAAGACGATATTGCTACACAGACTGGTAGGTCTGTGCTGTGAGACAAGAAGCCGTGATCGAGTGTCGGGGCAGGATCAGTGACAGAAGAATTAGGCATGACTCTTTAATAGCTTCTAATAGCAGAATGGAGATTGAAACAGTCATTGTTGTCTAGCCATGGGTCTCAAAGAAACAATTAAATGGAACAATTATTGATTTTTTTTTTAAATCTAAAGGAGAGGAGACATTTTGAAGGCCCAAATATATATCGAGAAGACAAATAGAAGCAGAGAGGAAGAGGGTGCGGAACAGATGGAAAGATCTTAAGAGAACGGCAAAAATCAGGTCTGCTTAGAAAGTGCTTGTTGAAGACCTATGTTCCACGAGGTGTTTAAAGGTAGAAGAAGAAAAATTATCGGGACAAACTCTTAGTTAATCCTTCGAACTTTCTTATTTCATGTGTGTATGATATACATGGACTCTTTGAATATTTTTTTAATTTAGTCGTATATATATAGTGTCAAGGTCGTGCTCCTGTCCATGACAGTAAACAATCAGGTCTCATAACTGATGGGTTTAATAAGAATCACAAGATCAACGTCTAAAAACACCTCAAAGGCTGTATTTTAAAAAAATCAAATATAAGATTAAATACAATTGTCCATAAAATATAGTCGTGTGATGCAACAACGAGGAACACACCACAGAACACGTGGAAGTAATGCGTGAGTTGTAGAACTAGCAGATAAACGCGTACAACAATCGAGCTACAGGAAGCATCAGCGTGTACATCCTCTTTGTTATATGATAAAAGCGACTAAGCACCTATGGGTTCTATGGCTATGTAGTAATGCAAATTCTAAAAAAACGTAATAATGACTTCGACTATACTGTATTTGGGTTTTTGTTGTTTTTTTTCCCGCAAAAAAAGATGCCTTGACTGAGTTCTTGTGACTACGTGATTTGATATGAAGACAGTTCTGAGATTTTTTATTGTGATAGGTGGTTGGTTCTGCTAACAGCTTTATGTTACGTTATGTTATGTTGTGTTATGTTAGAATATCATCATTGCACTCCGGACATAGCATAGGTGCTCCGATGATCTTCTGAAAATATTCGTTAACATGCAGCGACTAGATGTGCTAGTTCAGAGTTGATTGACAATTCCTATGTTCGTCCAGAACAACGATCACCCAGCTTGTATTTTATGACTATATGTGATCTGATTTGAAAACTGTCATAACTATTGTCTGTCTTTGTAGTTTCGAGATGCAAACATGGGCATCGTAAAGTTGTGCACTTCTGATTAATGTGACGACGAGATTGATGCACTGATTGATTATGAAATGATTGTTGGACATGCGCCCATCAAGTGTATAAAGAAGACAGAATTTGCAATGATGTTCACCAAAAACAACAAGAACTTGCAACCTATTCAATGTTCATTTGTTTTTCTGTTTCAGATTTGTCATCACAATGACCACCACCGCCATCTTCATCATCATCATCATCATCATCATCATCATCATCATCATCATCATCATCATCATCATCATCATCATCATCATCATCATCATCATTATCATCATCATCATCATTATCATCATTATCATCTTCATCATCATCATTATCATCATTATCATCATTATCATCATCATCATCATCATTATCATCATTATCATCATTATCATCATCATCATCATCATCATCATTATCATCATCATCATCATTATTATCATCATCATCATCATCATCATCATCATCATCCTCATCATTATCATCATTATCATCATCATCATCATTATCATCATTATTATTATCATCATCATCATCATCATCATTATCATCATCATCATCATTATCATCATCATCATCATTATCATCATCATCATCATTATCATCATCATCATCATCATTATCATCATCATCATCATCATTATCATCATCATCATCACCATCATCATTATCATCATCATCATCATCATCATCATTATCATCATTATCATCATTATCATCATCATCATCATTATCATCATTATCATCATCATCATCATCATTATCATCATCATCATCATCATCATCATTATCATCATCATCATTATCATCATCATCATCATCATCATCATCATAATCATCGGAATAATAGTGATATAAAACGATGATCATTAAATAATTTAACAATCGTTTCAAGTATTCCATCACATTGCATCCATTTGGTGCTTCGGATTAACTCCTCCAACTTTTATTGAGCACATCTGAAGGGACGGTTTCATTCAGTGCTCTCTCTCTCTCTCTCTCTCTCTCTCTCTCTCTCTTTCTTTCTCCGCCTCCATTTCGTTTTTTGGTAAAGGTATTCTCTTATTTATCTGAATCAAATGGAGGACGTTTTTCAAATCGTGACGGCATGCTAGTAAGACGACTGTTATAGCATTTGGGAATTCGTTATATATCTACTCTACGCTATAATTAGTATTTATCGATAATCCATCTATAATCTATTTGCCGGTAGTCTATCGCACAATTATGAGAATTGAAATATGAACTCGACAAACGTAGATGTCTCTGACCACTTTATTTGTAAACATACGTGTTAATGTTGATTGTTTCAATTGAAGACCTTCTAACCCGGTTAAAGACATTCATGGAAGGCAGATTGAGGTGTGTGTTTATGGCAGTCATTAGTATACGTCTACATACCCTCTTGGAAGACCGGACACCTGTGGGTGTGCCTGGAATGCTGTGGTGCCGCTCCTTTATCTTAATTTATCAATCAATCAGTCATTCTGAAAGTTTTCAAAGAATAAACAAACAATAAGATAAAACGGAGTGTATAAGATAATAACAAAAGTACAAGAAAATAGTTGAAGATGATGACATCTCAAAAGCAACAGATGATAGTTTCCTAATACAAGAATATTATTTAACACGTTCTGGACAAGTGAATCTCTTCAACAACAACAGAGAGCTGGCATCATAGTCAATCTCATTAGTAAAAGAGACCAATCAGATTGTGGCATCTTGCGTGGAGTTATTTTATTATCAGTATCAGGACAACTTTGCAGCAAGTTGATAATTAGTTGATGGAGACAGTGGACGAGAAGTTAGAGAAGAAAAAGCTGATTTTAGACTTCTTCGGCCATGCATCGATCACACTAAATCATCATAAGGGAAAAACAGAATCTCAAACAACATTCATGACCAACTTTGTGATTTTTCTAAAGGTAGGTTCTTCTTTAGTGATCAGCTATTGCTGTGTATTTAGACATTTAGACCAGCTTGGATCACCAACAAGATCAGCTATTGCTATGTATTTACACACTTAGACCAACTTGGATCACCAACAAGATCAGCTATTGCTATGTATTTACACATTTAGACCAGCTTGGATCACTAACAAGATCAGCTATTGCTATGTATTTACACACTTAGACCAACTTGGATCACCAACAAGATCAGCTATTGCTATGTATTTACACATTTAGACCAGCTTGGATCACCAACAAGATCAGCTATTGCTGTGTATTTACACATTTAGACCAGCTTGGATCACCAACAAGATCAGCTATTGCTGTGTATTTACACATTTAGACCAGCTTGGATCACCAACAAGATCTGCTATTGCTGTGTATTTAGACATTTAGACCAGCTTGGATCACCAACAAGATCAGCTATTGCTGTGTATTTAGACATTTAGACCAGCTTGGATCACCAACAAGATCAGCTATTGCTATGTAGTTACACATTTAGACCAGCTTGGATCACCAACAAGATCAGCTATTGCTATGTATTTACACATTTAGACCAACTTGGATCACCAACAAGATCAGTTATTGCTGTGTATTTACACATTTAGACCAGCTTGGATCACCAACAAGATCAGCTATTGCTATGTATTTACACACTTAGACCAGCTTTGATCACCAACAAGATCAGCTATTGCTGGAGCTATTGCTCCAACTGGTTTCCAGTGGGGACTCAAAAGAAACACGAGCTTGTGTCATGTCAACAATGCTGTTCACATAGCAACAGATGGTCACGCTAAAATGCTTATGTGAAAGCAACCAGGCATTGAAAGGAGACAAACAATACAATCTTATTAAACTTCTAGAATACATTTGTTCTGGTTCTTTTGAATCCAATAATCTTTGAAACCTAAAATAAAATAGAGACGTACAATCTTACATATTGTAAATCTCAGTTATTGTAGAGACGTACAATCTTACATATTGTAAATCTCAGTTATTGTAGAGACGTACTATCCCATAAAAAAAGGGAGGGGCAGAGAATGATACCAAAATAAGGATATCAAATGCAAGAGAAGAATCCGTTGCACTGGGAAACATATGATGGAAGTCCAAAGAAAAGTTAAATACAAAAACTAAAATGTTCAACTCGAATGTTAAGTCAGTCCTATAATAGGGATGTGAAACATGGAGAACGACAAAAATGACAATTTTGAAGATGCAGACCTTCATTAATGGATGCTTGCGCAGAATGAAAGGATGGAAATAGCAGGACAAAATCACTAACATAAAATTATGAAAATGTACCAGTCAAATACCAGTGGATAAAGAGATACAGCGAAGACGATGGTACTGGATAGGACACACACGACGGAAGCCAACTGAGAGTATTTCACAATAGACGCTTTTTTGGAATCCCCAGTGAAAAAGACAAAGAGGAATAAAAAACTATTCTTGGAAAAGACAGATGGAAGTAGAGATGAAGATGATGGAGAAGACATGGAATGGTCTAAAAAGAATGGGAAGAAACAGAAGGGTGTTTGTTGATAAAGTTCGTGTTTGTAAAGATCAGCACACACACACACACACACACACATACACACACACACACACACACACACATACACACATTTACACACACACACAAATAAAATCATGGATTGTATCGACACAGCCAATCAAATTCAACAAATAAAGCTCCTACAAAAAGTTCAATACTTTCGCCACCTAGGGAGCAAAATATCTACTTGATATAGATCCCGAGACAATTATTCATTCACTGCAGAGAAAACTTTATTTTATTTTTTAAAAACATACATTCTGCTATCATCATCATTACCAAGTATCTTTCTTGTTGGCGAAGGCGATCGTATCCGTCGACAATTTTCTATCCACAGTGCACCGTTTCACTTGTTGACTATTTTCTGTGCCATGACACCAAGCTATTCAATATCTTATCTCTTTATCCTCCGTGATATCTCTTTCCAGGTATTTTACCAGATGTAACCAAGTACTCCCGCCCGTGCCCGACCAGGGCCCCAAAAGGGGAGTAAAGAATTGTAGCGCAGTTCCCTACCAAGCATGTTCGTGAGAGACGAGTAAGGAGGGACGGACATGGGGCTAGCTATCCTGTACTGTAAAAAAACCATAAGCCGCAAAAACTTCACAACCATTGACAAGTGAAAGAAAAGATCGACTTGGAAAGTGTTTGTTCAAGACCTATGCTTCACGCGGAGTTGGAAGTGAAAGAGTCGAAAAGTGTCGATTATACTATTCTTGGTCTTAATAATTTGACTGTGCGTGAAGTCGTAATTGTTCTTGGCAGAGAGTGAAGAGATTGGCCCTTCAGACTTTAAACACTTTAATAGCTGATAGTACTGGGAAAGACGATATTGCTACACAGACTGGTAGGTCTGTGCTGTGAGACAAGAAGCCGTGATCGAGTGTCGGGGCAGGATCAGTGACAGAAGAATTAGGCATGACTCTTTAATAGCTTCTAATAGCAGAATGGAGATTGAAACAGTCATTGTTGTCTAGCCATGGGTCTCAAAGAAACAATTAAATGGAACAATTATTGATTTTTTTTTTAAATCTAAAGGAGAGGAGACATTTTGAAGGCCCAAATATATATCGAGAAGACAAATAGAAGCAGAGAGGAAGAGGGTGCGGAACAGATGGAAAGATCTTAAGAGAACGGCAAAAATCAGGTCTGCTTAGAAAGTGCTTGTTGAAGACCTATGTTCCACGAGGTGTTTAAAGGTAGAAGAAGAAAAATTATCGGGACAAACTCTTAGTTAATCCTTCGAACTTTCTTATTTCATGTGTGTATGATATACATGGACTCTTTGAATATTTTTTTAATTTAGTCGTATATATATAGTGTCAAGGTCGTGCTCCTGTCCATGACAGTAAACAATCAGGTCTCATAACTGATGGGTTTAATAAGAATCACAAGATCAACGTCTAAAAACACCTCAAAGGCTGTATTTTAAAAAAATCAAATATAAGATTAAATACAATTGTCCATAAAATATAGTCGTGTGATGCAACAACGAGGAACACACCACAGAACACGTGGAAGTAATGCGTGAGTTGTAGAACTAGCAGATAAACGCGTACAACAATCGAGCTACAGGAAGCATCAGCGTGTACATCCTCTTTGTTATATGATAAAAGCGACTAAGCACCTATGGGTTCTATGGCTATGTAGTAATGCAAATTCTAAAAAAACGTAATAATGACTTCGACTATACTGTATTTGGGTTTTTGTTGTTTTTTTTCCCGCAAAAAAAGATGCCTTGACTGAGTTCTTGTGACTACGTGATTTGATATGAAGACAGTTCTGAGATTTTTTATTGTGATAGGTGGTTGGTTCTGCTAACAGCTTTATGTTACGTTATGTTATGTTGTGTTATGTTAGAATATCATCATTGCACTCCGGACATAGCATAGGTGCTCCGATGATCTTCTGAAAATATTCGTTAACATGCAGCGACTAGATGTGCTAGTTCAGAGTTGATTGACAATTCCTATGTTCGTCCAGAACAACGATCACCCAGCTTGTATTTTATGACTATATGTGATCTGATTTGAAAACTGTCATAACTATTGTCTGTCTTTGTAGTTTCGAGATGCAAACATGGGCATCGTAAAGTTGTGCACTTCTGATTAATGTGACGACGAGATTGATGCACTGATTGATTATGAAATGATTGTTGGACATGCGCCCATCAAGTGTATAAAGAAGACAGAATTTGCAATGATGTTCACCAAAAACAACAAGAACTTGCAACCTATTCAATGTTCATTTGTTTTTCTGTTTCAGATTTGTCATCACAATGACCACCACCGCCATCTTCATCATCATCATCATCATCATCATCATCATCATCATCATCATCATCATCATCATCATCATCATCATCATCATCATCATCATCATCATCATTATCATCATCATCATCATTATCATCATTATCATCTTCATCATCATCATTATCATCATTATCATCATTATCATCATCATCATCATCATTATCATCATTATCATCATTATCATCATCATCATCATCATCATCATTATCATCATCATCATCATTATTATCATCATCATCATCATCATCATCATCATCATCCTCATCATTATCATCATTATCATCATCATCATCATTATCATCATTATTATTATCATCATCATCATCATTATCATCATCATCATCATTATCATCATCATCATCATTATCATCATCATCATCATTATCATCATCATCATCATCATTATCATCATCATCATCATCATTATCATCATCATCATCACCATCATCATTATCATCATCATCATCATCATCATCATTATCATCATTATCATCATTATCATCATCATCATCATTATCATCATTATCATCATCATCATCATCATTATCATCATCATCATCATCATCATCATTATCATCATCATCATTATCATCATCATCATCATCATCATCATCATAATCATCGGAATAATAGTGATATAAAACGATGATCATTAAATAATTTAACAATCGTTTCAAGTATTCCATCACATTGCATCCATTTGGTGCTTCGGATTAACTCCTCCAACTTTTATTGAGCACATCTGAAGGGACGGTTTCATTCAGTGCTCTCTCTCTCTCTCTCTCTCTCTCTCTCTCTCTCTCTTTCTTTCTCCGCCTCCATTTCGTTTTTTGGTAAAGGTATTCTCTTATTTATCTGAATCAAATGGAGGACGTTTTTCAAATCGTGACGGCATGCTAGTAAGACGACTGTTATAGCATTTGGGAATTCGTTATATATCTACTCTACGCTATAATTAGTATTTATCGATAATCCATCTATAATCTATTTGCCGGTAGTCTATCGCACAATTATGAGAATTGAAATATGAACTCGACAAACGTAGATGTCTCTGACCACTTTATTTGTAAACATACGTGTTAATGTTGATTGTTTCAATTGAAGACCTTCTAACCCGGTTAAAGACATTCATGGAAGGCAGATTGAGGTGTGTGTTTATGGCAGTCATTAGTATACGTCTACATACCCTCTTGGAAGACCGGACACCTGTGGGTGTGCCTGGAATGCTGTGGTGCCGCTCCTTTATCTTAATTTATCAATCAATCAGTCATTCTGAAAGTTTTCAAAGAATAAACAAACAATAAGATAAAACGGAGTGTATAAGATAATAACAAAAGTACAAGAAAATAGTTGAAGATGATGACATCTCAAAAGCAACAGATGATAGTTTCCTAATACAAGAATATTATTTAACACGTTCTGGACAAGTGAATCTCTTCAACAACAACAGAGAGCTGGCATCATAGTCAATCTCATTAGTAAAAGAGACCAATCAGATTGTGGCATCTTGCGTGGAGTTATTTTATTATCAGTATCAGGACAACTTTGCAGCAAGTTGATAATTAGTTGATGGAGACAGTGGACGAGAAGTTAGAGAAGAAAAAGCTGATTTTAGACTTCTTCGGCCATGCATCGATCACACTAAATCATCATAAGGGAAAAACAGAATCTCAAACAACATTCATGACCAACTTTGTGATTTTTCTAAAGGTAGGTTCTTCTTTAGTGATCAGCTATTGCTGTGTATTTAGACATTTAGACCAGCTTGGATCACCAACAAGATCAGCTATTGCTATGTATTTACACACTTAGACCAACTTGGATCACCAACAAGATCAGCTATTGCTATGTATTTACACATTTAGACCAGCTTGGATCACTAACAAGATCAGCTATTGCTATGTATTTACACACTTAGACCAACTTGGATCACCAACAAGATCAGCTATTGCTATGTATTTACACATTTAGACCAGCTTGGATCACCAACAAGATCAGCTATTGCTGTGTATTTACACATTTAGACCAGCTTGGATCACCAACAAGATCAGCTATTGCTGTGTATTTACACATTTAGACCAGCTTGGATCACCAACAAGATCTGCTATTGCTGTGTATTTAGACATTTAGACCAGCTTGGATCACCAACAAGATCAGCTATTGCTGTGTATTTAGACATTTAGACCAGCTTGGATCACCAACAAGATCAGCTATTGCTATGTAGTTACACATTTAGACCAGCTTGGATCACCAACAAGATCAGCTATTGCTATGTATTTACACATTTAGACCAACTTGGATCACCAACAAGATCAGTTATTGCTGTGTATTTACACATTTAGACCAGCTTGGATCACCAACAAGATCAGCTATTGCTATGTATTTACACACTTAGACCAGCTTTGATCACCAACAAGATCAGCTATTGCTGGAGCTATTGCTCCAACTGGTTTCCAGTGGGGACTCAAAAGAAACACGAGCTTGTGTCATGTCAACAATGCTGTTCACATAGCAACAGATGGTCACGCTAAAATGCTTATGTGAAAGCAACCAGGCATTGAAAGGAGACAAACAATACAATCTTATTAAACTTCTAGAATACATTTGTTCTGGTTCTTTTGAATCCAATAATCTTTGAAACCTAAAATAAAATAGAGACGTACAATCTTACATATTGTAAATCTCAGTTATTGTAGAGACGTACAATCTTACATATTGTAAATCTCAGTTATTGTAGAGACGTACTATCCCATAAAAAAGGGAGGGGCAGAGAATGATACCAAAATAAGGATATCAAATGCAAGAGAAGAATCCGTTGCACTGGGAAACATATGATGGAAGTCCAAAGAAAAGTTAAATACAAAAACTAAAATGTTCAACTCGAATGTTAAGTCAGTCCTATAATAGGGATGTGAAACATGGAGAACGACAAAAATGACAATTTTGAAGATGCAGACCTTCATTAATGGATGCTTGCGCAGAATGAAAGGATGGAAATAGCAGGACAAAATCACTAACATAAAATTATGAAAATGTACCAGTCAAATACCAGTGGATAAAGAGATACAGCGAAGACGATGGTACTGGATAGGACACACACGACGGAAGCCAACTGAGAGTATTTCACAATAGACGCTTTTTTGGAATCCCCAGTGAAAAAGACAAAGAGGAATAAAAAACTATTCTTGGAAAAGACAGATGGAAGTAGAGATGAAGATGATGGAGAAGACATGGAATGGTCTAAAAAGAATGGGAAGAAACAGAAGGGTGTTTGTTGATAAAGTTCGTGTTTGTAAAGATCAGCACACACACACACACACACACACACATACACACACACACACACACACACACACATACACACATTTACACACACACACAAATAAAATCATGGATTGTATCGACACAGCCAATCAAATTCAACAAATAAAGCTCCTACAAAAAGTTCAATACTTTCGCCACCTAGGGAGCAAAATGTCACGAGATTGAAACACAATAACTGAAATTATAACTGTCATGGCGTTGACATCTCAAGCTTACAGGTTTATGGGGATCACAAATACTTAGCAAGCATAGGTAACGTCTGGCTCGCACTGTGGGATGCTATTTGGTGGTTATCATGTTACCTGTCATGGAGCCGCGATAGCTCAGTGGCTAGTGAACTGGACTACAAAGGACAAGGGGCAGAGTTCGATCCCAACCGACGGCTTCCGGGTTCACCCAGCCTTAAATAGGTACCCGATTATTTTCTGGGAAAGTAAAGCGGCATCGACCGCATTACCCCAGAAATCATGTGCTGAAGGTCTGTAAAATTTATGGTCACTAACACCATATTCCCAATACGCTACTTGGCTTATAGGGGGCTCTTTACTTTTTTTACTATGTTACCTGGCATACCGTTGCTTTGGTTGTTTCTCAATATGTCCATGTAATTAAGTAACCTCAACTAATTGATTTCGTTGTTTCTTAATATGTACAAGTAATTAAGTAACCAACTATAGAAGGCAGGCAACTAAAACAAGTAGAGGAATTCAAATACCCAGGAAGTTTAATGAGAAACGATAATTCTCAAACAGCAGAGATAGGATCAAGATACAACAAAGCTTGTCAAATCATCGGACAGTTATCACCACTATTGTCAAACAAGGAAATAACTCTGGAGGCAAAACGAGCACTATACAATACAATCTTCGTCCCAACGTTGTGCTACCAATGCTAGACCTGGACCCTAGATGCAAGAACAATAAGAAACAAAACCTCTACTGAAATGAAATGTGTGAGACGAATGACAGGAAACAGTTTGAGAGATAAGATCAGAAATGTAGAACTGAGAAAAAAGCTAGGAATAGCCCCGCCATAGAATATATAAGGAAACAACAGATAAAATGGTTTGGCCACGTAACAAGGCAGAAAGAACAAAACACAACACAACGAGCCTTCAACAAACGTTGTGAGAACACCAGACCCAAGGGTCGACCGCGAAAAAAGATGGATCGATGGAATATTAGTAGCACTAGGAAACATAACAGCAGCAGAGGCAAACAGAAGAGGAAAAGATCGCAAAGTATATCTCCCCTCGACGCAGAAAGGCAGATGAGGAAGGAAAAAAGAACAGGAAGTTGAAGAATTAAGTAACGTCAACCCATTTATTTCGTTGTTTCTTAATATGCTCAAGGACTTATGTAGCCTCAAATCATTTATTTTTGTCGTCATCTCTGATTCCTTTTCTATTTCTCACTCCCGAGCATTATTCTTCATGGGTATCTCATTTCTGCAGTGACAGTGAATCTCTTCCTTTCATTCTTTCCGCTGTAAATGTCCACTATTGGTAGCTGAGTGTTTGGAAGAATACTAAGTTATTAAGTAACTTCTTTGCATCTGGTGTTATTTTTGTTATGTAAAACTGAGGCCATCATCTGTTGTAAATCTCTGCTAGGATTCTTCATTTTTCTATTTATAGATTGAAGACTTTCTACCTATTTAAAGTGTGTCGGTTTTTGTTTTTAAATCATTGTTCTTAAGATTGTGTTTTATGTTCTTTTATAATAAAGAAAAACAGTCACAATGTTTCAGCCTCTCAAACAAGACAAGACGAAATAAATAATCAACGTTTCGGACAACGGATATTCATCTAGGACGAAAACAAACAAAACATGAAACAAACCTTACAAAATCAAAAGAAGAAATCAAATGTCGGAGAATTTAACATCATCATAAAAAAGCACAGAAAAGGAGACGTCATATTGCAACATAAAAACAAAAACAAGGACGGTTCTAAAACCATGTATGGAAAAGACTCATGTAAGGAGCAAACAGAATGTAAAGAAAATGACAAGAAGTATAATTAAATAAAACAATGAAGAGTGCGAGTTCCGCGTGTGTTTAAAGAAATAAATGAAACATGAGGCGGTTCTCCAGAGCGAAACGGCTGAGTTAATTATTGGAGCATGGGGTCATGCCAGAAACATTGATGTCGTCAGCGCTGAATGGTCAGGGGAATCGAAATAGACGTCCACAGAGGTACTAGATTTAGGTGAGATGTCGCTGAGATGCTCATGAAAACGAAGACATAAACGTCTACCCATTTCACCAATGTAGCGTTGGCAGCTTGATAACATACATAATATAACGTGAAATACAGATGAGTCCCTGAATATAAAATCACAAGTACCATTAGGGAAGACAACTCGGTCAGTCACAATCACATACACTAGACGGCTGCATCTATGTATTGGGATAGAGCTACTTAGAACTACAACCCAACACATCTTGAAGGTTTATATCGCATTTAAAAACAAGTTAAAATTAAAGAAAACGTTCTGAAAGAAACCAAAGCAAAAAGAGAGCAAATATCCAATATTAGGAAAGATACAATTAACTGCTTTTTTTTTTTTTACAAATTTATGAGATGGGAACAGCTAGAATATGTTGTAACAACTGGGGAAATTGAGCGACAAAGAGATAGAAGGAAGCAAAGAGAAAAGTTACCAGTCAGCTTAAAAGAATGGCTTAGCAGAAGGTCAACAACATAAATAATAAATGACTGTCGAGATCGAAAGTTGTGGAGAGACATGATCACCTACGCCAGCAGGTTTGGTACTTGATGATGCTGAAATGCAAGTAAAGATAGAACAGAGAAGCGAGCTGGTGTAGTAGCGTCAGACTAAATATGGACAAGTAACGTAATCATTCGCTTGTGAACCAGGAAGATGTAATTTTGATGTTTATGGATGTTTGTGATTGCCCTATAAATCTCCACGTCCTTGTATATTTACATTTGTACGAGTGGTGTTCAAGGGCAACTTATAGAAGTATTTAAAAAAAAGAACATGAGTAAGGCAGGGATGTCTTCTATCTCCATTTCTCTTTCTACTGGCCATAGATTCATCATCATCATGTGCCATACCGGTTGGCGTAGGCGATCATGTCCTTCCACAATCTTCTATCCACAGTGCATCGTATCAGTTCTGTTGTTGACTGTTTATCATGCTATGACACCAAGCTATCCAGTATTTTCTCTCTTTGTCGTCCGCGATCTCTCTTTCCTTTCATTTTGCCAGTTGTAACCGAGTATTCCAACTTTCCTCTTCTCATGATGTGCCCAAAAAATGTTGATTGTTTCTTTCTGATGTTTTTTAGGAGCTGTCTTTTTGTGTTGGCCTCTTTGAGAATTTCCTCATTGGTCTTTTCAGCTGTCCAGGGAACTTTCAACATTCTTCTGAGAATTCCCATCTCTGTGGCCTCTTTCATTTGTTTGTCCATTGTCCTTGATTCGCTTCCATGGTTCAGAATATTGGTTCTATATAGCACCGATGAACTCTCTTTCGCATTTCTATTGACATAGATTTGTTGCATAAGATATTTTTCATTGTCTGAAAAGCTATTTTGGCCTGAGCTATTCTGCTTTTTATTTCTGTGGTGCACTTTCCATCTGATGTTATTATTGTGCCCAAGTATTTGACGCGTTGCACTTGTTTCAAATTTGTCCTGTTTATTTTTATGCTGCATGCTGGTGATGATTGTTTCTTCGATATGACCATTACTTCTGTTTTCTTACTATTCAGACTGAGACCTTTCTTGATACTTTCTTTTACTATTATGTTTATCATTTCTTGTAGTTCATTCTGTCTCTGCTATTAAGACTGTGTCATCTGCATATCGCAAATTATTTATGTTGTGACCGTTGACTTCAATTCCAGTTTTGTGTACTATTGATCTCATAATATGTTCGCTGTAAAGTGAAAACAAATCCGGCGACAGAACACAGCCTTGTCTGATTGTTTTATAAGTTGAAATTGTCCTGTTTGGTTGTTAATTCGTATTGCTGCTGTTTGTTGCCAGTACATGTTTTTTTATGATTAGCAGATCCTTGCCATCAATGTTTAATTTCTCCAGCATATTGATTATTTCCACATGCTTTACTTTGTCAAATGCTTTCGTGTAGTCTATAAAGCACATATATAGCTCTTTCTTTACATCTATAAATCTTTCTATCAATGTTCTTAAGATGTATATTGCATTATTGGTGCCCTTTCTTTGCTTCTCCGCATATGATTTGGATCTCTTTGTGCAATATTTTTTATGTCCGTTCCTCTTTCTTATGTTTTCTTCTTTCGTCCATTAGTTGTAATATTTCTTTTGTCATCCATTTCTTTTTGTTGATTCTTTTGGTCACTGGTATTACTTCTTTTGATGTTTGTTGAATCAATTGTTTGAGCATTTCCCACTGCTCCTCGATGTCCTATTTTTTTCTCAATAGCATTATATATATTTTGTACTATCGTGCCATACTTATCATTCATCTGTTTATCTACTCTAAGTATATCTAGTTTTAATTTTATATTTCTTGGGGATTTATGTGCCTTCCGCAGTTTTATTCTTATCTTTCCAACTACTGGTACATGGTCACTATTGCAATCTGCTCCTGGCCTTGTTTTAACAGATGTTAGGCAATTCCAGAATCTTCTCTGTACCAGTATAAAATCAATTTGGGTCATATATTGGATTATGAAAATTACTCAAAACAACAAAAATGGAATTCAGTGGTCACTGACCAAGCAGCTTGATGATTTAGACTTTCCTGATAACATAGCTCTCCTATTACACATCCATCAACAAATGCAGGATAAAATGAGCATACTTGATGATAGTTCACAACAGATGGGACTGAAAATAAATTGAGATAAGTCCACAATTCTGACAATTAATTCAGTTGGCAATAACTATCTAACAATAGGAGAAATACTTCTACTAGACGTACAATCTTACATATATCTGGGCAGTAATGTAGACAAAGAGGGAGGAACAGAGAATGATAACAAAATAAGATTATATCAAAAGCAACAAGTGCATCTGTTTCACACAAAAATAAGCAAAGAGGAATAATAAAATATTTTTGGAAAAGACAGATGGAAGCAGAGATGAAGATGATAGAGAAGACATGGAATGATCTTAAAAGAATGGCTAGAAACTGAATGGTGTTTGTTGAAGACCCATGCCTCACAGAGAGCTGAAAGGTAGAAGAAGAGGAAGAAGAGTGGCATCCAAAAGGTAATGCACCATATCGGTTTTCTCCACTAATAATAAACATAGAAATATGATATTTCGCACATGTTAAATATGGCATGTTTCGATTGTGTGCACCAAATCGCACTGCAATCGGTGAAACAATACGACTGCATTAAACATTTGAAATAGAGCATGTTAGCAACTTGCGTTATAAGCAGCGAATTGTGGTAGATTTTCTCCTTTTAGAGAAAATTATCTTTTAAAGAAGAAACTGTTGTGAACATTCACAAGTGCCTATGTGATGTGTGTGGAAGTTTTGCAGTCACAAGAGCACAGTAAGTCGCTGGGTTCTGAAAATAAAAGAATCGGAAATCGGAGGTACGGAGCTTCTTGATCGGCCGCGCAGTGGATGACCTGCCACAGCCACCAATGTAGAGGTGTTGAAATGCGCTGAGGGAATTGTTCTTGCTGATAGGCGCATCACTATTCAACAATTGGCCTTTAAGTTATCAGTCAGCATTGGTAGGGTAAATTCTATTATAAAAACTCTCGTATTCTCTAAAGTCTGTGTAAGATGGGTTCCAATAAAATCTTACAAATGAACACGATTGTAAAGAAAAGCAGTTTCTTCTGAACTGTTGGGGCATTTCAATGTTCATGAAGAGAACTTTCCGGCAAAATTTGTTACAGGTGACGTAACCAGGGCACATCATTTTGAACATGAGACAAAAATGGAGTCGCGTTACCTGCACTTACCACAAAGAAAGAAACTCCTCATCAGAAGAAAATCTCCTTCAGCTTGAAAGGTCATGGTCATTGTCTTTTGGGATATTGAAGGTGTGATTCTTGTGGGTGTTATAAACAAGAAGAGCTATAATCAATTCGCAAGGTTACATTAAGACATTGAATGTTTTATTCTTGTAGATGCTATACCAAAAGGAGAGACAATCAATTAACAAGCTTACATTAAGACATTGAAGATGTGATTCTTGTGGATGTTATACCAAGAGGAGAGACAATCAATTCACAAGCCTACATTAAGACATTGAAGGTGTGATTCTTGTGGATGTTATACCAAGAGGAGAGACAATCAATTCACAAGCCTACATTAAGACATTGAAGGTGTGATTCTTGTGGATGTTATACCAAGAGGAGAGACAATCAATTCACAAGCCTACATTAAGACATTCCACTCAATGAATGTTTTGGCAGAGTTCGGTCGAATAAGAATCCAGCAGACCTGCATCTCCTTCGAGACAATGCGAGTCCTCACTTAAATTTGGCAACATGATAAGAAATCACCCAAATTGGGTTGAACTGTACTCCCCTATCCACCATACACCCCAGATTTGGCACCCTCTGATTCCCATTTCTTTGGTCTACTTAAAGATGCCCTCCGTTGAACAAGGTTTGAAGATGATGAAGGAGTGATTCATGCAGCGAAGGAGTGATTCATGCAGCGAAGAAATGGCTACACGATCAAGATAAAGACAGGTACAGGCTAGGAGTACATGTACTTGTTGCGCGCTGACGTAAAGCTGTACAAGTGGATGAGGATTATGTTGAATGATACCGAAGTTTACATGACATATACATATATAAATACTATGTAAACATTTTATACGGTTAGCAGTTCCCGGAAAAACCGCTGGGGTGCATTACTCTCTGAAAGCACTAAGTATTTTACCTTGGAAGCTGTCGTCTATAACAAATGTTTAATTATTAATTCTGACTATTTAGTAACGTTGTTGTTTCCTTAAACCCTTTATTTGGTATCTGTTATTCCTCTTATTTTGAATTACCGTTTCTCCATTTCTGTCCCAATTTCTAATTCCCTTCCTTAAAGACCACATATACTGATTGTTTTAAAATTATTCAGAGTTCTGCTCCTTGCTCCATTCAAGTTATCAGGCTGATTGTCGCCGAAGCCGATCCTTTTCAAATTCCCTTTTTTAAATATTTATTAGCATGTATCTTCTATGCTAGTGGATGATTAATGGTGGATTGTTCTATTTTATAACATTTCCCATATTGCAAAATCTTAATATTTCTTTTCAAGAATATTTTGCTCTTTCTCTATGTTGTGTTTCTATTGAAAAAGAATATTTACTACTTACTATACCTTATATTCCTAAAAAAAAAAGAATTAGGAATATTTTCGGAGACTGATGGGAAAGGTTTCGATTTTTTTGTTTAATTTCAATAGTTTGTGTGTTATATCTGACGCCTTTGCCGAAACGTCTTAGTCTGTCTTGTATTTCTATTAATTTAGTTGCTCCACGCCGTTTTATGTTTATTTTATATCAGAATATTTTCTCAGTCAAAAAGAAAGGATCGCATCATGCACTGGGAACAACGTATGGAGAGCGTAGTGCCTAACACACTTTCGATCATGCATTCATGCTACACCTGTGAAGTCTTTCCAGAACAAACAAATATTCAATATCCAAAATAAAACTCGCCCGTGCGCTGCCGGGGCCCAAAAGGGGAGTAAGAATAGTGGCGCTGTACCCTAACAGGCATGCTCGTAAGAGGCGAGAAAGGAGGGTTGGGCATCGTACTGGCTATCCCACACTGTAAAAAAATAAGCCGAAAAAACGTCACAAACATGGACAAGTCAAAGAAAAGTATGAAAGTCGATGGCGCTGGATAGGACATACGCTGCGGAAGCCAAATGAGAATATTACAAGAGGAAGACCAAGAAATTCTTGGAGAAGACAGACAGGAGCAGAGATGAAAATAATGGTGAAGATATGGAATGATCTTAAAAGAATGGCAAGAAACAGAACGACTTCGAAAGTATTTGTTGAAGACCTATGCTCCACAGGGAGCTGAAAGGTAGAAGAAGAAGAAAAGAACACTAGACGAACATAAAAGCCAGTGGTCCGGATAGAACCAAAACTGTGACCGTCACGAGTTTCTAGCCTAACACGACTCACGGTTACCCTATCACTCTTATTTATGTCTAATCACAAGGAATAACTGCTCCTTGTACAAAGACCACATATTTGGATTAATGTCGTAAAAGATTATGCCTAACAAACACAAAACAGTATAAAACAGCTAAACTAATAGAAAGACAAGACAAACTACTACGTAAGCGACTTCATCAGGTAAAAAAGTAAAGTACCCTCGTCACGCCAAGTGGCGTATAGGGAAATATGGTGTTAGTGATCCTATATTTTACAGACCTTCAGCACATGATTATTAGGGTAATGTGGTCAGTATTACGCCCGTGCTGATTTACTTTCCCAGAAAAAAATCCGGTACCCATTTAAGGGTGGGTGAACCCGGAAGCCGTCGGTTGGGATCGAACCCTAGCCCTTGTCCGTGGTAGTCCAGTTCACTAACCTAATGAAGACTTTTGCCGAAACGTTGTATCTTGATTTTACCTGTTTTGTGTGTATTATATATGCTATATGCCAAGCATAGTATTTAATAATTATATATAAATATATATTTTTACTTAAGTCGTTAAATATTATTTTTAACTAATCTCAGCAAGAAACCCATTTTCATGGCTGGGTCGACTATTGGTGGACCGTGGTGGCTGAGTGGTGAATGCGTCTGCTCCTGAACAGAAGGTTTCGAGTTCAACTCTCAGATATGGCAAATATTTTTTAACCGATAACACCTAGGCTCTGAAAAGTTGTACCAAAGTTTCTTTTTCATTGTAAGGCGGCCTGGTGTGATACCGACCACACCACCTATAAAATGATCCATTGAGAAATACTGACACCAACACTATACTCATATCACGCCTTAAGGGTGGAGAGACATTTTTATTTAAGGTTTATTGGTCTATAGAAGGCTAAAAGTGAAACCCCAAAACACAGTAACTAGACTGACGTCAGATTGACGGCTGTTGTCACTCAATCCACAATCACCTATACTGGCAAAGCTGAAAACGTCACGTCAGTTGGGTTTTCCAGGATTTCCATTTCAGCCCTGTTACATTTAGCTTACTTCTATTGATAACGATGATTGGAGCCTGTTCGCCAGGAAACTAATCAGCTTAAGATTTTATTTTTTTGCAAAAGTACCAAGGAAATATGCAGTCTGAATCAGATATAAGACTTTAGCCTCTGAAGCTGACGAGATGCTGTCAGGTGTTCACTCCGGCGTCTCTCTCTATCAGATAGAACAGTAATAAGCTGCGGGGATGTGTCAGTCAAAGGGATTGCAATATCCGGGGATATGACCCTCAGCCGGAGTGGAATATCCGCTTTCGGAAGAAGTGCTAGTTTATTTTATTTGTCAATCACGTTGGTTTCCGATGCTGTACTGGAAACGATTAGTTGCAGGGATGGCGGGAAAGGGGAAAATAAGCGAGGAAATGAGGTCGGGAGACGGGGTGAGGAAGTAACCGTTATATAATCTCTAAAGAAAGCGAGAAATTTAGCAAAAATGTGAACAATTGTATAAATAATCGTAAAATGCATCATGAAATAAACGGGTGCAATGTGTTTTAATCAATTATTTCTCGAATTTACAGATAATGGGAATTGGATAATTTATTGCTTGTCCTTGCTGTTACTATCTTTTATTATTTTGCAAAACATCTAATTAAGGCAGACAAGGCTTCTGTGGTGAGTCTATGACAATGTAAATCATCAGGAGTAACCAAAAATAACATAAGTCAATAAAATGAAGTGTAATGAGGTATGATAAGACTCGTCATATTGGCACGATCTTTAAATGCTAGATCTTAGCTTTTGTTAAGTCGTCGGATTATCCTTATTTTACATCGAACAACATGTCCATAAGTGCTGAGATCACCTCCTCAGCTAATCACGCAGTGTGAAACGTCTGATAGGGGGACTGGTTGGTCTCCAGGAATGACAGCGGCCTCGAGACAGAGAGGTCGCGAGTTCAAATCCCGGCTGAACCAGTTGGGATTTGTATTTATGATTTTTTTCTGCGGTAACCACCCCTGGTCTCAGCAGCGAGGCCAGGCTTGAGACGTTATTTATTTATCCACGGAAAAAATATGAGTACCTCCAAAGGCGAAGTTATCTTCTTGTACATCTAGAGACCCCTGTGCACACGGCTGCCAGGAAAAAAATAGATTAACACGCAAACATTTCAGTTCCTAGTCTCTAGGGACTTCATCATCACCAAGTACCGGTCCTACTGGCGTAGGTGATCATGTCTCTCCTCAACCTTCGATCTCGACAATTCTTTATCATTTCTGTTCTTGACCTTCTGCCAAGCCATTCTCTTAAGCTGTCTGGTATCTTTTCTCTTTGCTTCCCCCTATATCTTCGCTCCTGAATTTTCCCAGTTGTTACAATATATTCCATCTGTTCCCTTCTCATAACACGGCCACAAAATAAATGATGATTGTTTCTTCCTAATATTGGAAATAGCTCCCTTTTTGCTTTGACCTCTTTCAGAACATTTTCATTACTGTTCTTAGCTGTCCATGGTATTCTCAACATTCTTCTGTAAAACCACATTTCTATAAACTCCAGTAATTTTCTTGTCTGTTGTCCTATTGTCCGTGATTCACATCCATATATTAAGACTAGCTCTACATAACATTTAAGAACTCTTTTTCTTGTTTCTATTGTCAAAAATGGATTGCATAGTATCTTCCTCATTTTCTGGAAAGCTGCTTTTGCCTGAGCCCTTCTTTATCTCACCTCTTTTGTACATCTTCCGTCTGAGGTTAACAAAGTTCCCAAATATTTAAATTCATTTACCTGTTTTACTATTGTTCCACTTGTCTTTATTTTGCACTGAGGTGATGTCTTTTTCTTTTTTGTTACCATTATTTCTGTCTTTTTGCTATTAAGGTTGAGTCCTTTACTTTTGCTTTCTTTTACTATAATGTCCACCATTTCTTGTAACTCATTTTCTCTCTTAACGATTAATGCTGTATCATCAGCATACCTTAGATTATTTATATTATGACCTCCAATTGTTATTCCAGGCATGCCCCTTATGGATCTTAAAATAATCTCACTATAAATATCAAACAAATCTGGTGACAGCACACAACCTTGTCTAACATCCTGCTTTATCTGTTGAAACATCCCCAATTGGTTTCCAGTTCTTATGGCTGCTGTTTGTTGCCAGGACATGTTCTTTATTATTCTTAGATCTTTGCTGTCTACGTTTATGCTTTCTAAAATTTTGATTATTTCTTGGTGCTTTACTTTGTCAAATGCTTTGGTATAATCTATGAAACATAGGTATATATCTATTTTCACCACTATGTCTCTTTCAACTAAAGATCTTATGATGCAAATGGCATTGCTTGTTCCTTTACCTCCAACAAAACCACACTGTTCATCGCTAATTTCTGGACTGATTTTGTTTCGCACTCTTCGCATGATGATTCTTAGTAATATCTTAGTCATGTGACTCATAAGGTTTATTGTGCGATGATCATCATTCACCAGATGTGAAAGCTGGCGAATGTACCAAAAAAAAAAAAAAATTTCGATAAATACAAGTCCCTCCCTGTTCCCGCTGTACCTCTCTTGTGTTTAGTTAGATATTATTCCTCATGACTGGAGGGCCCGACAATGTAGGGCACGACTGCCTGGTAGGGGCGAACTGAATACAGAAACTTTGTTATGTGCTTCCTAATGCACCAGAGACTCCTAATGAGCTGCACAAACTGTGGCTGCTGCCACTAGTGATGGAATGACCGTGATCTCACCAGACAGAACACCCCTTTTTAACTTCGGTTGTAACGATACAGGCTGAATACTGTTTTTGGACATCACATCAATAACAACTCGGGTATGAGTTTCTAGAGTCTGACACAAAACTAGCCAGCACTATAACAGGTTTAATGGAATAAGAAAAAATCATCATAATTCAACTCATCAAGGAACTGCAATTTCAATTCACAACATACTCACACACTCCAGAAGGAAAATAGATAATCGACAACTTCTAACCAGTTGTATCTGAGAATTATCTCTAGTAGAACTTCTACGTCCTTTAAAACTTTGCAGGGTGGACCAGTTCCTCAACGTCAATCTATATCTGGCTACCTTCATGTTTTAACTGTTCGGCTGATCTCTTTCTCTGTTTCATTTCCAGCTTTCTACTCGTAAGTAAAAAATGTAAAGTAAAGTACCCCCGTCACACCAAGTGGTGTATAGGGAATATGGTGTTAGTGACTATAAATTGTACAGACCTTCGGACATTTTTGGGGCAATGTGGTCGGTATTACGCCGGTGCCGTGTTCTTTTCCCAGAAAATAATCCGGTACCCATTAAAGGCTGGGTGAAACGGAAGCCGTCTGTTTAGATCGAACCCTACCTCTTGTCCTTTGTGGTCCAGTTCACTAACCACTGAGCTATCGTGGCTCCCTTTCTACTCGTATTTCTCCCTAAATTCCGGTCATCAGTCGCTCTTCTCCAGATGGTACCCGTCTCACCGTTCGTCGTGTCATTGAGGACTGACTATCCGATTCCAAGCACTCTCAGATAACGGCAATAAACATGAGATCCCATGTGCACTCGAACACGTTAAAGATCGATGGGCAGGTAAAATCGATTAGGTCATAAACATGGCCGCTGCTCGGGCAAAATTGTCAGCAAAAAGCTACCGACACCGTAGATCCCACGGAGTTCGTGCACATGGGACAGGATTCTCCTTGGATTTTCTCCAGATTCTCAAAGGGGATATCGGAGTACCTGGATTCGTTCACTGTGCGGTAATGAAGATCCTAACAACAAACAAATAAACAAACAAACATACAAACAAACAAACAAACAAACAAACAAACAAACAAAAATACAAACAAATAAACAAACATATGAAATGATCAGCGAACCGCGACAGCTCAGTGGTGAGTGATCTGGACTACAAAGGACAAGATGTAGGTTTTGATCCCAATCGACGGCTTCCGGTTCACACAGCCTTTAATGGGTACCGGATTTTTTTTTTCTGATAAAGTAAAGCGGCAAGGGCGTACTATCGACCACATCACCCCAAAAATCATGTGCCGAAGGTCTGTAAAATGTATGGTAACTAACACCATATTTCCTATACGCCACTTGGCGTGACGGATGTACTTTACTTTTACTTTTTTATGAAATGATTAAATCTTTACCATGCAGGACCTGTAACAAAACGTGAACGTGACAAAAATGATTAATATGGTCCCTGGATGAGGTTCAAATTCTTGAAGCGCAGACACGAAACGGCGTGATTGATGCGGTGATCGTTATTAACGCCATCTTATATCAGCCACGAGAGCCGCAATAGCTCAGTGGTTAGTGAACTGGACTACCACGGACAAGGGGTAGGGTTCGATCCCAACCGACGGCTTCCGGGTTCACCCAACCCTAAATGGGTACCGGATTTTTTTCTGGGAAAGTAAAGCAGCACGGGCGTAATACCGACCACATTACCCCAAAAATCATGTGCTGAAGGTCTGTAAAATATAGGGTCACTAACTCCATA